>LAPY01000393.1:27205-38192 GCA_000970635.1 Eragrostis tef | reverse complement strand
GTATTCTCTTTCGGTATGCATCCTTGTCTTTGTCTCTCTCAATCCTGACGGATCAACAATGTATGAGGTTTGGATTCGAGTTTGCAGTCGTCTGTTCGTGAATTTCTAGGGTTGGGGAAATCCACATCGGGGGAGAGGGGGATGAGGTTGAGAGGCTTTGTAGGATGCGGTTATCCTGCTTTTCCCCACCATGATCGAACCCAATACGTGAATTCGAGTAAGTATTAGTTCCAGGCAGCATTAGAACCCGTTTGAATGTGTACTGTGATATGTGTTCCCGATGATTTTGATTTCTGAGGGCATAGTGACATTGGTTTGCTCTGATTCGTGGCTAGTTTCCACTGAGGACTGCTACATTCTATGAAATAGACACCCTAGATTTTGTTGCACAATGATAAGAATTTTATTTTCCACCTCCAATTAAGCAGCTCACAGTTAATTCACTGCTCATGCTTTGGTGATTAACTCAGGTTCTATGGATTGGGTTGGGAATTATGATGATTGGTGAATTAGAAATGTCAGTGGATTATTTGCAGCTAAGTAGCTACCTGCGATTGCTTTGGTACAACAAGTGTAGCTATTAAATATTTTTTTTGCAAACCTTTACTGATCTGTGTTAGCTCTTGTTGTCGTTTCTTCTAGCTAAATTTCTCTAGCAATATGGTAGCAATTTTGTGTGTCGATCCATGCTTTAGTAGCCACACTTGTGGACTAGAGTTTTCAGTTTGAATTGGGGGGCATCTCGATTTTTTGCGGGAAACAGGGAAGCTGAATTGCATGCAAGCTTGTAACTTGAAGATCAACATATAGCTTTGCTTCATTGATGCTAATTAAGCTTTAACTTTTCCTGTACTAGTACGCCTGCTTGCTTTGAATTTTTTACTGTTAAATCTCCGCTCATGGACTCATGGTTCAGCAGCTTGCGTTGCGTACTTTTTTCTTAGACTTTATTCTTTCTTTTCAGCTTCTGCATTGCTTTGTTGTTTTCGTATGTCAAGTTTATGTAACTTAAACATCACAATGTAAAAATGCGTAGAAATTACAATTAAAATGCGGACAACAATGAGCTGACACTCATCTTCAAGGTATAGTGCATTTGGAAATTGGAATCAAAACAGGCCATGTCTCATGGACACTTTGAAAACATTTTAATAGCAATCTGTAAGCATTTCTAATAGTTTCTCTAAGCATTTTTGTCATACAGATAAGCTTTTCTTTGTTGGCCACAAGGCTGTTCTGTGAGAATTGTGTTGTTCTTTTGTAATTTTTTGCCATGGGTAACAAGTGTTATATAAACCATGGAATTCTTTGCTAAGCATTTGTCCCTTTGCTCTGGAGCTCCAGTTATTTGCCTTTACTCGTGTCTATGATCAGATATGTTTAAAAATGCTTTCTATACTGATAAAAATGTCTAGGTGTTAATGTTAAAAATGCTTAGAAGTTACAATTAAAGTGCGGACAACAATGAGCTGACACTCATCCTCAAGGTCTAGTGCATTTGGAAATTGGAACCAAAACAGGCCATGTCTCATGGACACTTTGAAAATATTTTAATAGCAATCTGTAAGCATTTCTAATAGTTTCTCTAAGCATTTCTAATAGTTTCACTAAGCATTTTTGTCATACAGATAAGCTTTTCTTTGTTGGCCACAAGGCTCTTCTGTGAGAATTGTGTTGTTCTTTTGTAATTTTTTGCCATGGGTAACAAGTGTTATATAAACCATGGAATTCTTTGTTAAGCATTTGCCCCTGCAGTTATTTGCCTTTACTCGTGTCTATGATCAGATATGTTTAAAAATGCTTTCTATACTGATAAAAATGTCTAGGTGTTAATGTTAAAAATGCTTAGAAGTTACAATTAAAGTGCGGACAACAATGAGCTGACACTCATCCTCAAGGTCTAGTGCATTTGGAAATTGGAACCAAAACAGGCCATGTCTCATGGACACTTTGAAAATATTTTAATAGCAATCTGTAAGCATTTCTAATAGTTTCTCTAAGCATTTCTAATAGTTTCACTAAGCATTTTTGTCATACAGATAAGCTTTTCTTTGTTGGCCACAAGGCTCTTCTGTGAGAATTGTGTTGTTCTTTTGTAATTTTTTGCCATGGGTAACAAGTGTTATATAAACCATGGAATTCTTTGTTAAGCATTTGCCCCTGCAGTTATTTGCCTTTACTCGTGTCTATGATCAGATATGTTTAAAAATGCTTTCTATACTGATAAAAATGTCTAGGTGTTAATGTTAAAAATGCTTAGAAGTTACAATTAAAGTGCGGACAACAATGAGCTGACACTCATCCTCAAGGTCTAGTGCATTTGGAAATTGGAACCAAAACAGGCCATGTCTCATGGACACTTTGAAAATATTTTAATAGCAATCTGTAAGCATTTCTAATAGTTTCTCTAAGCATTTCTAATAGTTTCACTAAGCATTTTTGTCATACAGATAAGCTTTTCTTTGTTGGCCACAAGGCTCTTCTGTGAGAATTGTGTTGTTCTTTTGTAATTTTTTGCCATGGGTAACAAGTGTTATATAAACCATGGAATTCTTTGTTAAGCATTTGCCCCTGCAGTTATTTGCCTTTACTCGTGTCTATGATCAGATATGTTTAAAAATGCTTTCTATACTGATAAAAATGTCTAGGTGTTAATGTTAAAAATGCTTAGAAGTTACAATTAAAGTGCGGACAACAATGAGCTGACACTCATCCTCAAGGTCTAGTGCATTTGGAAATTGGAACCAAAACAGGCCATGTCTCATGGACACTTTGAAAATATTTTAATAGCAATCTGTAAGCATTTCTAATAGTTTCTCTAAGCATTTCTAATAGTTTCACTAAGCATTTTTGTCATACAGATAAGCTTTTCTTTGTTGGCCACAAGGCTCTTCTGTGAGAATTGTGTTGTTCTTTTGTAATTTTTTGCCATGGGTAACAAGTGTTATATAAACCATGGAATTCTTTGTTAAGCATTTGCCCCTGCAGTTATTTGCCTTTACTCGTGTCTATGATCAGATATGTTTAAAAATGCTTTCTATACTGATAAAGTGTATGTAATTCTTTTACACATGGATGAATGCAATTTTATGTATATATTGTTAGCATGACAAGCTTGTTCTAACTTGATAAGCAATTTATGACAGTTGTATTAAGTTTATGTAAAAACAACTCTGATATTAGGACTCATTATGAAAATACAATACTGGTGTGCGTGTTTTCACCTTATTGCAACGTAATAATGTTGGGAACATGATTGTAAATTAGTTATTTAGTCCTATATAGTCATGTTGCAGCAAAATCGTGGGCTGCCATTTTCTATATCAGTTCTAATCGTGTGCCTTACTTTGATATCTTTTGAGGGAAAATTGAATTTCACGTGTCATATGGTTCTGGTTCAGCTATTTTCTATAAGCAACCTTAGTGTTCATTGAGGCCTTGCACATTGAATAAAATGAAATGTTCGGTGAGGAAACATTAGTATAGGATCAATGGTGTTGTTTGCCCCTTGTCTCTATGTATGGTTTGTGTAGATGCTTCTGAAATTACAGAAAACTGCTCCTAGTATGGTCTAATTTGCTTTCGAATATTCAGTAAACTGTTTTATATATTCCCTAAATGACCTTCAAAAGTCTGATTAGCAATTTTACATGGGTCCTACTTGATTTTGTCTCACATGACCGCTTTGAAATGGCATTTTTCTAGTTCACATTAAGAGATGCTTCTGAAATATAACTGAGTAGTAAGGAAACATTAGTATAAGATCAATGGTGTTGTTTGCCCATTGTCTCTATGTATGGTTTGTGTAAGAAATGTTTCTGAAATTACAGAAAACTGCTCCTAGTATTGTCTAATTTGCTTTTGAATATTCAGTAAATTACCTTACTAGAAGCATTACTTCTAAAGCATTTTTTGTTCGTCAAATCAGCATTATATATTGCACATAAGGCACTTTAATAAAAATGACAAAGCACTTTGAATTTGTATCATGTGAGTTACTGCAAGAATAATGATAAGTACTGATTACCGGTAATCCTGGTTGTTTGTTGTTTTTTCAGGTGATTGCCATATGATGAGCTGCAGATGTATTTCATAATATGTTTGAAGGTTTTTATGCCACAATTATTGTCTAGATGATAGCTTTATGAATAGCAAAAAGTAGTGAAAATTCTTTAGAGCAAATATTTTGTTACGGCTGTGTAGCAAATCATACAATCTGCTGACTGCTGAGCAACTGCAAAAGGATGATGGGTGGCAAGTTACCTGCACCTGTTTGATCTGAAATTACTTGTATTTTGTTCTTAGGAAACCAAATTTCTTCTCTTTGTTTCTTTTGGTATTGGGTTTGCATCTAAGCAGATCAGTGGTGATTGCGAAACCCCCTAAATGACCTTTAAAAGTCTCATTAGCAATTTTACATGGGTCTCACTTGATTTTGTCTCACATGACCGTTCTCCCGCAGTTCCGCGTGCGGGCTCCGACGCTCCGCGCTAGATGACAAAAAATGCCAGGAACGGAACTTGCTCGGGCTGAATTGCTTTCCGAAAAAAGTCGGCCGTGCTGGAGCCTTAAGGCACGGCGGCCGTCCGTTAGCGCTGTCCAGAACGAGTTGTATGGAGAAAAAAAAATAAAGATTCAATGTCTATTCATAAATATGTTTTCACACTAACGTGTCTTATGCAAAAAAACACTTTGTTTTCTTCCGTGCAGATTCTGCTAAATTTATTTTTATCAATGCAACTGTTCTAACGAAGTCAGAGTCAGTCTTCATTACTGCTTACATTACCTCATAAGTCATGCTATATATGTCGATGTTGTATCATTTTGCCTACATAAATATGATGTCATATGCTTTGTGATTTTGTTTGCACCACATTAATAAATTGTGTGACTTGATTGAATAATTTTTAACTTATATGACTAAGTTGCACCCACTTCACAAGTTGTGGTACCATTAATGTAATTAACTTTTTAAAAATCTACACCGGAGTAAGACGGTCCTAGAGAAAGGAGACACTCATCTCACCATCCAAATTGATCCCAGGAGATAAACCATCGCAAATCACCACAAGCTCCGAATGAGAATTTAACATTTACTTTAGCATCCCAAATCATTTTTCTTGATAATTCGCAAAAAGAAAATCACTTTTCTTGATGATGTAGTTAAGAATGTCTTTGAGCTTTATTTCTTTAAAGTTTATATTCGGCTTTGTGTTTACATGTGACAGCATGTCGAATTTATCAGGTTGTTCGATAGTTTACCTATAAATCAACTAGTACAATGTTTACAGTTTTTTTTATCAGTCTTTACAGTGTTTAAAGTTATTTTTTCAATTTGTGTTACACGCTGAACAGTGACTGTGTGCTCAGAGTCGCATCGAAATCGTCTTTATTTCGAATAAAGGCTGCCACACGGTCGTCGCGCTCTACAATCTCTCACGAGCAGCAGAACAAAGGCTTGGACCCGACCTCACTTTCCCCTTCCCCGCCGCTCGTCTGGAGGGCCATCGAAGCCACCCCAGCTGGTCATTTCGTCCTCTCCGGTGAGCACCATCACTCCCACTTTAAGAGCAGTGTGTTCTTGAACCGCGCCTAACCCGAGTTTTGCAGCGGAATCGAACCTCGTCGGAACGCCGCACCTTCGTCCTCGACTACATCGTCTTTGCAGGTGAGCTTCTTGCGTTTCCTTTTCGTTTTTCCGCCGCCCTCGAGATCTTGCGTTTCCTTTTCGTTTTTCCATCGCCCTATCGTTTCCCTTTTTTCCCCAAGCCGCCAGCAGCCACTAGAACAGCTCAGAAGATCCTTCATGGCGGGGAATCAGCAGGCACATTGGTTCTCTCATTGAGGAGAGCGAGCGTCTCGTCGAATCCTCTCGTTAAATTAAGTACGCACGACTGCGCTGCTTGCAAATGTCACCTTTTTTGGGGGTGGCAAGATGTTGTTGGTTTCATGAAACCCTCACCCCTCAGTTAGTAGTTAAGTGGTATGAATTGAACCGAGTAATCTATCCTTTGTGGCTCTAACTGAAACCGTGCTCAAAACTATCTAGGTTTTCTTTAAAATAACTAACTGTGGCAATCGCACAAAATCAAGATGACTTTTTGGACAAAAGTCTCATCATTTGACATGTTTTTTTAGCTCCTAAATTAGGAGTCGTGACTTGAGTGGCACAAATGTGAAAAAAGTCGCCTAATGCGAGTACACTGGACTGGATTCAAGCTTACCCAGGAAACTTATCGAACCCACACCAACTTTGAACAGGCTGCTTTTGAAGCTAGTGTTTGTATAACCTTGAGTTTGTTCTGGAGGTTGTTTTTTTATATAATGGAAAGCCCTGGAGGTGGTTGGATGTATTTCCCGGTTAAACCTGTGAACTGTTGTAAAACACGATTGATCAAAATCTCATTGCTCAAATCCATTTCTTTCTTATGTTATCTGTCACCACACACTGAGTTGTTGACACTTTGTCATAGAGATGGCAATGTACATTTAATTGCTGCAATGCGGAATGTCACACTCTGACATATCTTTATCCTGATATATCTGCCCAATTGCTCATTGGGCTTATAAAATCATTCATCATACAGTTGGTTAAATTCTTTTTGTAGATAGGAACTCTATTCTCAGCAGTAGCTGGAGCAGTGATAGTTACCATGGAACATGTTATGACTGATCACACACCTTAAACCTTGTCTGCCTCTTTGTGATGAATGTTGGATGAATGATTTGTTGTATAATGTTCTTGAAAGGTCTTTGTTTTATGCCACTATTGCAGATTGTTTGCAGCTTATGTGCTATTCGATTGATGTGTGATGTCGGTGTATACCACCGAAGTTGACACTAGCAATGCTTTAAAAGTTACAAATACCTATTGTTTGCAGCTTATGTGCTATTCGAGTTACAAACACCTTCTAGTTCCGGTTGCCTCAGCACTTGTTCATCGGACTGTTCTCTCATCGCACATTTTTACAGGCTCCTTTTACTGTTATCAGCTAATAAGGTTTTCCATTTACAAATTACTTTTTTATTGCTTAACTTTAAACAGGCGAGATGTCTGGTGGTGAACCATCTCTTTCGGTGCCTGATGATAAACCATCAAAGCCTCCCCATTCGTGTATCAGAGCCGAGGAATAGCGGAAGGAACATATAGCTCTGTGTTTCACGTGAAAATCAACCTAAAGCATCTGCTGAAAGGGGAAGCTGTTAACTTTGAGGCAAAGAAAGAGTACTATCAGCTGACAAGGAAAGTTGACATGAAACTGAACATGCCAACTGATGAAAAGCTACAGAAGCCCTCCATGGCTTCAAAATCAGAAGTACTTACCCGTAATTTTGCTGAAAGGTACTCTACTGCTTTTGCTATAGCCACAAACGAGAAGAACCTCAGACTTCTAACATGCACCCACAGCGTTGAGGAAATTTACAAGGCGGGTGTACACGATGTGTCACCTGCCACTGTAAATACATTTTACCGCTTTGACGTGTTGTGCATGCATCAAGAATCTGGATTTGTCAACCAACCTGATGAGAGTGACAGGGCATACAGTGTCGCTTTTGTTGCTGCAATTGATACTAAGAAGGACCTGATGATTCTTGAGCTGCCTCTTGACAAAATCTTCTTAGGCCGTGACCATAATGGGCAGAATATTGTGTGTTCGCAAGTGCACCGAACTCTAGATATGGCCGAGTCAGGTTCAGGTACTTTCGACAAGGTCTTTTTGCAGGGTTGGCCACCCTTGTGCTCCAAGGCGTTGTCATGTGGGCAGATGTGCGTCGAGGGTAGACCCTACAGTTCCATTAGCATGAATCCAAAGGGCTACACCATGAACTTGTCTGACACTGTTGGGATGCTGGGTGCCCCGGGATATTCTGGAGGACCGGTGGTAAACCACAAGCAGCAGTGCTCTGGTGTTTTCCACGGATGTATCTACAGCAGGGGCTACGCTGTGACCATCAGCGAAGTGAAAGATTTCTTAAATAGCAATCAAATGGTAAGACTAATGAAAAATATGGGAACTTATTTTCTCTCACAGTTCATGTGCATTGTACTAATCTTGCTTATCTTTTTTATTTCAGCTGACAGATTGGTCTGGGAGCTATGATGATATTCATGAGGTTTGTTAACTATATTGCACTTCAATGCGATATTTCCTAATTAGATAGCAATATGACAATGTCTAGCTCAGATATTGGTATCTATGACTTAGTATATAAATGTTGTTTGGTTCACTGCAAAATTTTGTTTACGCACAAGAGGATACTTAATAGTGATTAAGCACATTATGATGAATCGTCTGTGTCCCACACGATGTCTAGATAGACGTGGTGATGGACACAAGTGGCTAAGATGTGGACAACGAAGTCCTAGGCTCTGGTGATTACAGTAAATAGTACTGTTATACGTGTATCTTGTGCTTGCGCATTTAGCTATGTCTTACTCTTGTTTGGGAATTCGCTACTTAGGTGACATAATCTATCTTGAATACTGTTTAGGGATGCCTGTTAGTCCTTTTCTCAAAAGACGACATAGTCTTGAATATTGTTTAGGGATGCCTGTTAACCCTTTTCTCAAAATACAAAAGAGACGTTACCCTTTTTTGGATATCCTTTACATCACATTTGCATTTGGAACATCGTTAAAAGTTTATAGAGACTAAAGCTCAGTGACTCGGCTGTTATGAAGTTTGAAATACCTTGACAGTGTGCTTGTCTGGTGCATCGAACCACTTCGTGTATCTTAAATACAAGTTTTTGTTTTCGTGCAGGATGAGGAAGGTTACAATTGGCACTCAGAGAAAAAAAAGAGGAAGGTAACAATTGACTAATTGAGGGGGGAACCTTCTGCTGTTCGTTACGAGGTGTTGGATTTGAACCCATTTGACTACCGAATAACTTCCTTACTTCTGAGTTTTGTAATTAACTTTTTCGTTTGTGAGAGTCAAATACAATGATGGATAAATGCATGGTGATTGGATAATTAACTTTGATTGTGCAGGCAATGCATAAAATATCCGGACCATGGATGAAATTTGATTTGGTGGATTCAATTTTAATTTAGATTATACTCTTCAGCCATTGAGTTTTACTGAAGCTTTGATTATTCATGCGATCTTAAGCTATGCTTGGTTCAATGCGTATGGTCGCTAGAAAATTGAATACAAGGATTTGCCCAATCTATGCCATATAAGCACCATGTGAAACGACTATGCGGCCCCTTACTCATCTTCTTCCTCCTCCTGCCGGCGGCCACCGCACCATGGCCAGGCTCCACCTGCTCGCTGAGGTCTCCGGCTCGGCTCCCTCTTCCCCACGCGCGCTCCGCTCGCCCCGGCCGCGCACCTCTCCCGACCGCCCCATCGACCAAATTGTGTCGGTTGCGGCGAGGCGTGCGGCGTGACATGCCGTTGCTGGCACAGAGCTGGTCGTTGCTGACGACAAGGCCTCACCGCTGAACGGCAGCATCCAGTCGCCGTGCCGCGTCCACGCGCCATTGAAGGAGGTGCTGTGCTCTCCTCCTCCTTTTTCTTGGACTGACCGTCTCCCCGGCGTAGGCGTCGGAGTCGTGCGTGTACTTGTACGTGGGCGCAAAACTGATCTTGACTTCCTTCCGCCATCCGAACACTCGCCCTGCTTCTCTCTCGATAATTAGCTGCATAAATCGTTGAGGTAAAATTTGTGCCAGTTAACAGGCCTGATGTAATGAGAGAAACATACAACAGCGTCTGATCAAAATGTTTGTGTTCATACTCCGTACAATCGTACCTAATCTTTGTCCGGTAGATTGTCCCAGTCATTGTCCTCGAGCAATGTTCTTGTGTCTTCGTAGCTCAGTGACATTCGATAATTCAAGTCGCCGAGCGATATCATCGGGCCGCACGAAATCCAAATCAACACGAGATCTTTTGATATAAAAGAAGGATATGCATCAGTTCTGCCAAGATTATGATGGCTGGTGGTTGCAGACGAAGCAGAGGCTGGTGCGGTGCAGCGTCATGCTCATGGCGATGCAGCCGTTGTTGCCGAGCCAGCCCATGATGCCCCGGCTGGTGCGCGCGATTGTCTTCGTTAACCTGCTGCTTCAGCGCAGTAGGTCATCGTCGCCATTGACAAACTTGTTAATGGAATGTGGTGCATCATATTTGGCCCTAGTCACCGAGGAAATGGGATGGCTATGCCGGACAACACTAGCCAGCATGCCTGTGCGGCCGAACGTGGATTTTCCTACAACCACCTAGATTGAGGGTGTGACTCTGTGAGGAACAGTTGCCACTCTTATTAGTGGAATGCTGGTGGGCGTACTGATCAAACGCGCGCACAGTCATAGTGATAAATCCCTCTAGTTGCCACTTGCCAAAGCATGTGTGGCTGGTGGGCGTACTGATCAAATGTACCATCTCGTCTGCGCCTAAGAAGAATACTTAAGATATTACACATAATGAAACTTAAACACAACTCAATGGCAGATATATGGATATAAATACTTGTAAGAGATAGCCATAGCTTTTCACGTTTTGCTGAGTGATATATAAATATAAGAACAAAGCAGTCACCAGATGAGCTGTGACTCTGTGAGGAACAGTTCCATTGCTCTTCAGATTTTGTTGAACCTGGTGTAGCGTTACCGCTATTCGCAGGATCGAGTCGGTACGTGCTGATGAACAGACACAACAGTACATCACATAAAGGGCACAAATTAAGTCTTTAAATTATTACATTAGTCCAATTAAAACATCGAGTAGCACAGCGGAAGTCCAACAACGAATAAAGTACAAGTCCGACGAGACCACGATACAACGGAGCACGCGCTCACGATACACGAATCCGCATCACAAGCCCGATGATGCGAGCGAGGTGGAGCTCGAGCTCGACGGCGAAGGTGAGGAGAGGGTGGCGGCTACGGTTTGCGGCCAGGGAACGAGGGAAATGCGAGCGCGACGACCGGGAGAGGAGTGGGGCGTCCTTTTGGAGCCGTTCCGCGGCCGACAGC
>LAPY01000393.1:15330-25741 GCA_000970635.1 Eragrostis tef | reverse complement strand
TTTTGAATTAAAAATCGAGGAACAGCAGGATTTGCACGGAGTTCACTGAATTTTTAGAGGCACTTCCCGAATTGGAAAAATTCTGGAAAATTCTCCGAAATTCTCATTTGACATGGGCTATCTTCAAGATTTTTGGTTGGGTCAAGTTGTTACAGAAATAATTGACTTCTTGACAAGCTTAGGTTTTACACTTGTTTAAATTTTTAATTCGAAATTTGAACTTGAATTGCTTTGAGCTTTTTTTTTTTAGTTTCTGAAGTGTGTGCTAGCTGGTTGCAGTGACACGGGTGTCACAGCTGGGGTGATGACCGCTGCATGCGAGGAGAAGCATTTGATGATCACACTTTTATGTGAGTGGATTTTGAAGTCGACGTGTCGTCCCTGAGCTGACAGGAGATACGTCATGTGAACAGCATTCAAAAAGAGGAAGATTGGTTGGAAACTTTCGCTATAAAAATATCAACAGGTCTTACCTTCAGGCGCAAATCCAATACGGAGCAATTTCTCACTTGAAGAATGAGGAACAATATCCTGCAGAGGAAGAAGTAACACGTCAACTCATCGAATTTTGAAGCAAAACTTCTTTTCAAGTTGTAAGAATATTTATGCAAGGGTAATGAACTAATGACCCACATTCTAATACAAAAGATGACTATCCTATTAGATGTTAGGTGCATCATAGGACGATCACTTATTCAATATTTTCTAATGCAACGGGATGAATTTCACTGGATCTAATAAGAAGAAATAGTTGTGCCTAAGTTGGATGAAAACAAATTTTCTAACACCAGCAACAACCAACAAAATGACAGCTTCCAAGTTGCCAGCTGAAGTACCCTAGCTGTACAGAATCCAATTGCTTGGTTTATCGAGGTGGTTGCTAACACGGAGTATGTACCATCATCGAGATATTGGGAGAAAGCGTGAATCGTTCAGCCTCGATCGGACAGACCCAACGTCCTGCACTGAAGCGTGCGAGATCGGGCTTCCCCTCGCCGAGATATCAAACCGGCCCGTGGCGCTCGCGGACAGCCGGAGATCGCCGTCCCCGTCCTCTCGACTCATCAGTGTGTCGACTGACTGCGATTTTGCCCGCTCCCGCTCCCGCACCGCATGGCCTTCTCCTCTTTCTCGTGGCCGTTTCGCCGCCGGGGCAGCGGGGGCGGCAGCGCAAGCAAGTCCGCCGCCGCGGCCCAGGAGGACGAGGAACTGGGCGTGACCCCGCAGCTCCTGGACTTCCTGCGGACGCTCTCCCCCGACGCCTTCAAGTCCGCTGCTCTCGAGCTCCAAGGCAGGCAACCGATCCCTCATCATCCCCACCCCTCCCGATTCTACTTCCCCACTCGATCCTGATGACGGTGTATGTTGATCGCAGGAGGTTCCGAGGGCGCAGCCGCTGGCGACCTCACCAGCTGGCAGGAGCGGCATGCCGTGCTCGTGCTATCGAAAGCCAAGGTTGGTTGCCCCTGGATCTCGCCTTTGCTGCTCAATTCTGCCCATCAGTAGAACACTCTGATGTGCGCGGTGCATCAGTGTGCTTCTGATCCACTTTAGTTTATAGTCCGAGTTTCCTACAAACCTTTAAGTGAGTTCCAGTGTAAATGGATTTCGCCATTCTACATGCTTTCAACCTGGATAGGATAGAGGACTAAGAGGAGAGGGTTACATTGCCAACACTGAATCAGGCCAAACAAGATGAATATAGCCACTCCTGCAACTCAATCTAACTTTCATATCTTCATCGGCTTAGAAGATCCAACTGAGGATTCCCAATTTTCCATAGCCCAATTCGTCATTGGAGTGTACATGCGCAAGTAAAAGGGGCAGCTAACTTGGGAATGTTTAGTTGACTTATTATCCGTTGTTGATGGAAGACTTGTCGAAGTGAAAGAATGAAGTTCTAGTAAAAAAATTGGTATGAAAAATATAAATATTGTTATACGAGAAGATTCAAATGAATGTTGATGTGCTCTATTTCCTCAAAAAACCTTAATCTTAGTTCTTGTCTTGATAGTGCTTGAACTGCCCTTTTGTTCACTCCCTAATTCTTTATTCTCTGGAAAATCTTTGCGTGTAGGAACTTGCCAAGGTTCGTTATGATCTGTGCCCTCGCCACATGAAGGATAAGCAGTTCTGGAGAATATACTTCCTGCTCGCCAAGACTTACATCTCACCGTAAGCTATCATCTTAACATTATTGTATATACGGCTCCATTTGTTGAGCTCAATTAGATTGACTCATTGTCGATCAGTGTGAAAAATTGCCAACACCAACTGACTTCGAAAATAGCATCTCACTTTGCTTAATTTTGTAAAATTCGATTGAGCTATATGTTCTGTGCAGTTCATTACAATCTCATAGAGTAATTTGAAGCTGTCCATGATATATCCTCATTACAGATCAAGTGTTCTGCCATCCATACTCAACTTTACATAAAATTTTAGCAAAAAGTGGATTTTTGTGTCTTCAGATGTGACAAATCTGTATATTCAGAAAATGGGATTTGTGCTGATAAGATAGTATTCAAATTAGGGATTTCTCCATTCAGTGTAACATTACATTCTTGGCCATTATGCTTGTTTATAGATATAGCATTCCATGATTTTGCTTATTGTTCCTGCTATTGAAAGGTGATTATTCTTTACTGCGCAAAGGTTTACTACTTGAAAGATCACACGGAAGTACATAATAGGTTATATGGCTTGAAAATTTAGTGAACCTTAGAGAGTCCCATACGATGTTTAGGCTTAAAATTCAGTCTGTAAGTTGTCTTGAGGGTAGTACGTGAAGGAATGTCTCGACTTTTCGCTGAGCAGGAGAAGTTCGAGACTTCGAGGATTGAAACTAACATAAATGCCAATCATTGTGGTTACTCAAAAAAAAAATTACTGCCTGTTTCTCTGCAGCCTTACACAGAATGTGCAATTACCTATTCCCATTTTCCCATCATCAGCCCTCTACTCAGTTGACAGCTATGCAAAGCAATTAGCCAATTACCATATAAGCTTCAGATCTGCTACTATCTGATGTTCTTTTCCTTCTATCAGTTGCCATCGATCATTGACAACATCAATACTCTCTCTCACACACACACTTTCTTTCTTTCTTTTTTTATAGGTACGAATTACGTGCCATACAGAAAGAAAAGCTAAGGAGGATGGAAACAGAAAGTGTCAGGTCAAAAGAAGTGGTTACTGTTGAGGTGGAGATGCAGGAATCAAAAGGCAATAGAGGCTCTCAATCAGAAGTTGATTTAGAATCCCAAGCTTCATAGTTGTAGCTGCTGACAGGATATTAGCTTAGGTATTGCAGGGAGTAATACTGTTCATGTGTTATTTGTGGTTCACAGATAAATGGCTCACATGTCCAAATGAAACATCGGAGGCTCCAAAAGTCTATCAGATGATGCATCGCCTGGGTCAGTATGTAACTCCCGTTAGATTGACAGTCTGCTAGTGTACTTGTGTATCCTGAAATCAAGTTCTATTTTGGCATCACACAGCATGTATCAATTGTTGAGCGAAACAGATATTTGATGTGATCTAGACCGCTGACATGCAAGTTTACGGGAACTTGATTCTTTGTTGCAAATCTTGATGTGAAGTTTATGCATATTGTGTTTTTGATAGATATGGCTTATGAGATTGTGACTCTTTCTACATGTTTTGGTCTCCATAATTTTCTCAACGAATTTTTGACCGTAAATTGTGCTGCACCTGCAGCTGCTTTGTCTTGTTGGTTTTGTTTAATAGTCCAGTTCCTCTCATCAAGTGCATTGTTCAGACAGTTTTAGGGGGCAGAAATCTTAATTTTCTTTTCTTTTATTTTCTTTTGAACTGGCAAAATGCTTAATTTTGCTGTGGGTACATTGTAATTAACCAAGTGACAGGAAAACCCACACAAGCTATAAAGCCGGCACTTCAGGAGGAACATTGTACCAAATGAGTCGATGAACAGAACTTGTGGTACAGAATCATAACAAAGAAGTAAATTAGTGATGACATGCCAATGACTAGCTAAAAGATATTCTAAAAAACTACATAACTGTATTAGCGCCGCAGCATAAGACAGCCAAATGCACATGCAAGCAGCTCTGCGACGAAGTAGCTGTCACAGATTGACCTAAAAAATATCATACATCGGATGGGTAGCCACATAAGCCATAGCCTACATTGGTGGACACAGAAATTCCTGCTGAGCTAAGCTCTCAAATGGCATCATAGTCATCCAATGCATCATTGTACTCCATGACTTGCTTCTTGATCTTTGAGGAATCAACCCAGGTGATGAAGTCCTCCATGTTCCTGGTTACAAGAAAGGCTGGATCGGTGACGACCTCTGGGCCAACACGCACATGGCCCTGTTGAATGTATGTCACAGCCTCTTTGAGGTGCTCTGACATCTTGAGACTCACCATAACCGTTCCGAGTCTCCTCCTACACTAATTTAGCAAACAATAAGGTATTTGTCAATGCTGAGTGAGAAATATAGAGAGGTGGGCTGGAAGAGATACCTGCAGAAGGAGCTCACTGAAAGCTTCTCACATTTTAACAAGCTCTTTCTAGTGGAAATTACGCCCATATCATACCTGAATTTTCATTTAAGGTGCTTCGTCAGACTAAACATTTGAGTAGAGCAGTAAAATCCGTAGATGGCAAATCTTCAGCGAGTGTGAATTATATGATTTGATTAAACTTAAATACCTGATATGCAGCTAAGATGACACATCAATCAATCCAATATAATAGCAAGTTTCATAATTAAAATGCACTATGCCTGCAGGAGTCACAACACTAGCACATGAACAAAAGCAATCCATAGCCATGTTAGGAACAAGCCCTACCACGGGCAATGGTCGATATCATATAGTCCCTATGCAAATGCTGAAAGCTGAAAGTTAGTTTATGGACATACATAAGAAGGTTAGAACGTGTGCAAAGCTAAAAGTCACATGGAGGTTATCCAAGAAACCTTGGACACTCTAGCTTTCTATGCAACCAGTAATGAACTATACCTAATAAGCTGATAGCCAACGAGAATGTAAATGCGCTTAATGAGTGGTATCCATAGTTGGAAGAGAAAATATGTAACTAGAAACTTGTAAATCCATAAATACACAAAATGAAAACCCTGCCACAGCTAAATGGATCAAATCTATATACTAAGGTTTAAGACTTTAAGTGCTTGAGGGATGCAATGCAATCTTAAAGGTTCATCCAAAAATTGACTTCAGAACGGCTTATGGCCCGACTGCAGTAACTTACAGCTTGTCGAGCAGCATGTCCGTCATCTCGATCCTGAAAGGGTCCCTCGGGTCCATCTGCTTAATGATGTTCACTTGCTTCTGCACCATTTGGCATATCCCGTTGTATCTGTCGCACCAAAACGAATGGTAAATTCATAGTGAATCCAAAACATTCAAAGATCAATGTCAATCCACATATTCGTAGTGATCCTGCAACTGACGCAGTACGATGAGTTTGCTCATTAACGGAGAAATCGAGGACAGGGCTAGGAAGGAGTACTTCTTGTAGTCGTCCCTGTCGACGAGGCTGAAGCGCTGCGTGACGGCGGCCTCGCGGTGCCCCTTGTCCCGCTTGTACTCGAGGAAGTTGGTCTTCTTGAGGAGCTTCTGCTCGTGGAACTTGAGCTTCCTCATCCTTCACTACACACAGCAAAGAAGTGCGGCCGGCGGCCAATCAAGCGCGCGAAATTCTCTGTCGCGCGCGCGCGCGGGAGAGAGAGCGGCGGCGGGCGGGATGAGCGGCTAGGGCTGCACGGACGTGGGGCGTTCTGACCTGTTCCAACTACCAACGACGAACGAGATATGGTGGGCCTGAAGACGTTATGTTGGGCCGGCGCGCGCAACTTGCTTCCGTGGTGGGCTGTTTTTACTGTGGTTACTGGGGTCAGTTGGCCCAGCTCCAACGGGTATTGGGTAGCGCGGAGGTTGGAGGAGGACGCGGCGGTGAGGTAAAAGTTCACGGATCGTACAGAGCTGACATCGAAAAGAGTACGGCCATGTGTGCGGTCCCGGTCCGGCACGCAGCTGTGACATTGCCAAAAAGCAAAATCAAACTCGAACACATTTTCCGTCCGATTTTTATCGGACTGTAGCGGCTAACATGTGGCTGTCCGCAACAGCTTGCTCCTGACTTGTGGAGTGCAGGTGCAGCCGCAGCCCCACCGGTCGCTGTCCCGACCGACGTGGTGCGAGAACGGCGAGGACTACTACGGATAAAGGCGGGAAAGGACTACGGCGGCAGGCGATCGGGCTAGCAACGCCGGGCGCCGCCTGGACCACGGCTGGGTATCATCACACATGCGCCCGGGGGACCACGCCTCACATGGCTCGGGCCTCAGCAGAGCGGGCAGCGCCGCAGCCAGGCGGGCCCGCTGCGCAGTGAAAACAAAAGTACAACAACCAGAGGAGGTTCACGAGTCGCCGGCGTTTACCGCCCAAGCCGTAGCCGTGAATTCTTTGTTAATAATGGGAAGGTGAGAGCCCATCACCCAGCGACTGCTAGTTGGTCTGGATAATGGTCCGAGGCTGGCATGGGCCACTGGAACTGGGTCCTGATCGCCGCGTCTTTGCTGGCTGATAAACCTGATCCGATCTTTCGGTGTGGAGAAGAAAGGCGAATCTTTCTTTCACCTGACATGGTGACATGCTCTGTTCTGTGGGAAATGGAGTCCCATACCGTTATGTGCTGAGATTCCCCCAAAAAGGTAGGGTTAGAAAAGCAGTAATCCTGTCCCCTATGGTCAGTGGTGATTCACGTTCACGCTCGCTCACCGCAGCGGCAGAAGCTGATGGTTACCAGTAGTGACTTTCTGGCTCAAGTGATCAGCATTTGCTGATTGAAAATAGTTGACTGCGGATTTAGTTGAGAGGAACACTTGTGCTCCGGTGTCAATCAGTTATGAAACTATCATTCGGTGGGTGGTGGCTTGATAACGCCATAATCATTGCGACCAGCCTAGCGACAGCCCAAGATAATGTTCCAGCGACCTTCCGTTAACTGCTACGCCATTCCTTTCCAAGAAAATTTTTAAATTTGAGAGGATACTTTTCAAATCCTATTCTAAGGCTAACACCGGACAGTTCGAACAAATGGAGAAGTTTCATCAGAAAAATATGGCCCAATGGCAAATCGCAGAGAATTGGCCAGCGACAAGCACTGCCAAAAACGTAGGGTGCTTCCCTTAAAAAGACGGAAGATTGAAGGCTGCAATGTGACTGAGAAGAAAAAGAATGTCTTTCACTTGCAATGCTGGCCGAATCGCAGTAGTACATGTATTTACAACGGAGGATTATTCAGTGAGACGAAAAAAGAAAAGAAGAAGAAAAAAAAATCATCGCTACTAATTTTCCCGGATTTTGACAAGGGGAATGAATGGATGACTAGACTTGACCGTCTAAAATCCTAAGACTTTCTGAGCCATCTCACTTCACCACCGCCTCCGACCGGCCGTCTCTCATCTTGGTTGGTTGGTCTTGTTTGCTTGCTTCCGTCGCGCCTCAGCTCCTCTCGAATGGAAATGGGAGGGAGCGAGAGCGGAAAAAGGAAAAGAAAAGAAAAAAAATCGGAATGGTCGCACACGTACGCGCAATGGCGCGCGCGCGGAGCGGGTGCTGCCTTCACCACACGGCCTTGTCGGCGGAGATGCCGTGGCGGAGGAGCGGGAGCGCCTCGCCGGCGGCGGCGCAGCAGCATGAGAGCGCGCCGCTCTTGATGTCCTCGAGCGTGACGAACCGGGACGCCTTGGACGGGGAGGAGAGGTGTCGGAGGACGTGCTCGAAGAGGCCCTCGTCGCAGGGCAGCGCGATGGGGCCCGCGCAGGCGCCGGAGGGAAAGCCGTACTCCTCCTCCGCCTGCCGGAGCAGCTCCCGGAACGCCGGGTGGTTCAGGTGCGCCAGCCGCACCACGAACCGCCGCGACGACGACGACCCGTCGCCGCCTTCCACGCGCCCCGCCNNNNCACCGCCGCAGCGTCTGCCGGAGCCAGACGATGGACCGGATCTTGCTGCTGCATTTTGCCGCCATCGCTTTCGCTGATGCCCCGCCCCGCCCGTCGAGCTGAGAAGTTGTTGCTGCTCGGTGGTAGTACGTTCGTTGGTTAATCAATCAATGGCGTGGGGAAGAGCGGGCGAGTGCGAGCTGGTGCTGGTGGCGAATGGAGAGCTGGCTTTTGGAAGGGACGGTGTGGGGTGGGCTTTATAGGGAGGCGGGGTCCCTTCGCGAAATGGGGGGCCTTTGGCTTTGCGATCGTCCAGTTGGCCAGGAATAAATTATTTGTGTGAAGGCGATAGGACATTATTCTTCTGGCAGTATTATTTTATTTCACTCTCTAAACAATACGAGTGGTATTTGAAATTCCTCCTCTCCTGTGGATTTTCGTTGTGTCTGGTTTTCCAGCTGGAAAAGTTTTCATGGAGTACTTGAACAACGAGTGGATTTTTGTTAGGATGTTGGTCCTTCAAAAGTTTATCCATCCTAAGGTAAACATGTATTCTTCCCTGCTCGCAGAAACCAAAAAAAAAACATGTATTCTCCCGCCTCCCTGGTTGCTCACATGCTTAATAATATTTCAAAATCCCACCGTCAAATGCAGCTGCTAAAAAGGGAATGGAACAAATCGAGTGCACAAAGTTCTCGGAAGTGCATGTCCCATTTTCTCAGTGCAGGACTGCCTATTCGACACGTTCCATTTCCGCGTGTATGTCATGAGCTATTTGGGATCGGTGGCCACAATAATATAATTTAGCCACTATATTTTCGAAGGAAATGCGTAGTGCGGCGCACCAGACACGTTGAAATGCTGCAGCCTACGCCAAAAATCAAATCATGTACACGCACTGCTTGTGATCTTTCTGAAACAGGAATACCAGACTGGATCGTAACGCACTGTCGAATAAGTTTGGTACTCCAATCTCGCAAACGGGTGATGCTGCTCGATGAGGCCGCGGCTACCAGAAAACCACTCCGGCAAGCTCACTACTGTTCAGCTCTTCGTGTCGGACGGGGACGGAAGATGGAGGAGAGAAGAGAACCCCACACAGTTGCGAGTATCATGCATCGCTGTTGGCTACAGTTACAGGAGCGTCACATTATGACATTGTCGCATCACATCATCGGCGGTGTCGATGGCCAAGTGTAGTGGCTCCCTGCGGCTGGATCAGCGATCGATCAGGTGGCCTGCTCTGCTCGTCAGCTCGTGCATGTGACCCGGCGCTGTTCGGGGCTGAGCGGGCAGTCCAACCAGCTGCACATGTGCCCGAATTTGGTCTGTCTGATTTCAGCGATTTCTGCTCAGATTTTGCGCCACTGCGGCATGCAATCCTTGCCGGAGTTGTAGCTTTCAAGGATCGCCACGAGGATCCTCACACCACGCCTGCTCGTGCTCGGATGCTCGCACGCCTGGCAGGCTTCCCGCAGCCCCTTGCAGATTTTGCTATATTTCACGTGACTCTGGATTCTGTGAGGTGCATAGCATGGAGCAAATTCTGCCGAAAGGCGCGTTTACTTTGGCCAAAACCAAGGCGTCCCCGTTCCTAGCCTTCAGCGTGTTCGTCTCGCTGCTTTGCAGCAGCTGTTTTTGCAGCAGCTACAGTATTTCAGTTATTTCTTCTGCAGTAGCTACAGTGTTTCTGCAGTCGCTACAGTGTTCGCTGTTATTTTTCTGCGGCTGCAGCCTGCCGAACAGCCACCTTGTTGAAGCCAAGCAGTGCCAAGAGATGGAGGTACAAGGTTCTTATCACGCACGACTGAAGGAAGACTCGTGTGTTCTCATTAACACTCGATCAGTTACTGTACTTTTCTGCTGCACTAGTATCCGCTTCTTCACACACGGTACGCCTCGCTACCGATGCATGCATCTGTGCACGGGAGTCAAATGCGACCCCCTGTCAAAGCCGTGAAACCAGTCACCAAACTGTCCTTAACAAACAGATGCATGCAAATGCTTCCCGGTTAAGCAAATACTGGCTTGTTCGATTCGATCCCAGCAGCTGCCGGCCTAGACGAAGGAAACAAAGCCACAAAAGCGGCGACCACTGCTGCTGCACGTGCCCGATTCCGATCCATCCAAAACGCGACCTGTTCGCCGCTTTTTTTTATCAAGCGCAAGGGTACAAACAAATCCCGGAGCAGAGCACTGGTGCAGCCGCAGAGCACAGCGACCGGTGCAGCGCAAATGGACGGGCGTACCGGCGACGACTGCGACCAGACGTGCCGCCAGCCAACTGCCGTGCTGGGCTGGGTTAAGCGCCGGTCAAACGGGACGGACGCGCGCGCCGACCGGCCGCCGGACTCCACGATTCGCTAGGTGGAGTGCGTACAAAGTTGCGATACGAATAACACCAAGTGCCGGCGCGCACGTGCCGCCACGGCGTACGTGGCCCTTCGC
>LAPY01000392.1:191103-207699 GCA_000970635.1 Eragrostis tef | reverse complement strand
TCTCCGGCCGGCTCAAGGCAGTGGCTGACGGACGCCATTCACCGGGATCCGGCCCTCGCCGGCGTCAGCGCGGGGGCACTAGCAGCCGTCCCGCCGTCAGAGCTCACGGTGTACGGGCCTTGGCGAGGATTTGGCGGCGTGATCTCTTTATGAAGCGAAACCCTTGTTGACAACGATAGCCACTGCATCACAAACCTCTATCATGAAAACATTTGCAGACTTGCAGTAGAGGAAAACCTATCGTTTCGCTTCGAACGAGGGCTGTTTCGTTTCCGAGTCGGGTACCGGATCCGTGTCGACGGGTGGCTGGGTGCTGTATAAAAACAGGCGTCCACATCGCATTAGGCAGCATCACGTAGCACGCACGCAACCTGCAGAATATTGAATCGATCGATAGGGCAGAGGAGGAGAGTAGCCAACCGTGCGATGACGCCGCCGGACGTCGCAGCCAGGCGTAAGACGATGGACGCGGCTGTCCGGACGATGGAGCCGGTGATGGAGCGGCTAGACCGCATGATGCTGCGCCATCAGAAGCTGTCGCCGGCAGGAGCCAAGCGCAAGCAGCCAGAACAGCCCTCTCGCCGTCCGCTAGCAAGTTACCTGTCCACCCTTGATCAGAAACGCGCGGAGATCAACGAAAGAGCCACCCGGCTCTACGAGGAGGCCATGCAGGAGCTCGACGAGGTCGTGGAATCGGAGAGCTACGCCGAGGAGCACCGGGACGACATGCAGCAAGGTTGAAGAGTCCACCAAGGCAGAGGTTTAGATGACGGCTTAGATGATAGTATATACTCCTCGATCACTTGTTGACTATGATTGATGTAATTAAAAATGATATTGTTTATGAGACAATTTGGAAGATACTAATCCTTTTTAGACGAACGATAAATTGATCACAAGCCCGAGGTATGTTTTCCAAGTATTCTGGGCATTCGATCCCGCCATATTCCACACAACATGCGCCGTACAAAACATGTACATGCTTGCACAAATAGAGGTCAATTGCGAAGTATGGCCTGTGGCGCCGATGACGCCGTTCTGACCATCACTGCAAGCCAGCGCAGCGGGGGCGGTTACCTCCGTATCAAACTAATATGTGGACAAACAATGAGATGAGACATCACAACTACTGGAAATCATACGAGCATATATTTCTTCTAATTCTATCAAATGCTTGAGCTCAAGTTCACAAGTTATCCATGGAACTGGAGCAACCTCAGCTCTCACAAAACAGGGCACGAAACAAAATAGAAGTAATGTTATGGCTGCATTAGATAATAAAGACAGAGATACTCCAGCAGTTTGACCGCACATGAACTATTTTAAAAACCCAATACATCTTCCTCTAAAAAGGGAACCATCTGAGATGGTTAAAACAAAACTGCACTGCCAAATAGACAGAAGCTCTCGATGTTTCCTTCTAAATGATTACCAATCAAAACCATGCCCCTAAACGAGGATGAGACTGAACAAAGATTGACTGACAGAGTTCCCCAAAAAAGAAAAGACTGATTGACACATAGGCAACTCCAGAGACATCTTTTGACAAAACCCACTGGAAAACAAACGAATGCCTTCTGACGGAATTGGCTCCTGAAATGTTATGGGCGAACGGGTTAGAATCCAAAGTTAACAAAGTCATGAATCAACATTCAAACAAAATCAAATTACAAGTTTCCAGAGGATGCATAGTTTTAAAACAGCTGCAAGGTCATCATTTATAGAGCACATATGGTATTCCAATCATTCTAAACAGGCAACAGGCCAACAGCAAATAAGTGGAGGGCACTGTCTTGTGAATTTGAAGACCTGCCTCAGGCCAAAAGATTAGGTGGGCTAGGATTCAAAGATTTGGACAGGTTTGACAGGGCTTTGAGACTCCGTTGGCTCTGGCACAACTGGGATCAGCGTGAGCGGCCATGGAAAAACTTGTTCAAAAATCATGACCCCACTGACCGCCAGCTCCTTTTCCGCTCAACATCTGTCATACTTGGCAATGGCAAGAACACCCCTTTTAGGAGGCTAGATGGCACCCAACCTTTACAAGCAGGCCAGGTTTAATATCGCAGCGTCTTCAAGGAACTCCAAAACTGGAGCTGGATTTGCAATTTACAGTCCACCAACACCCCGGAGTTGCAGGACGAATTTGCCTTGCTGTTCTCGCCACTCCAGGATATAAGACTTTCGGATAAAAAATACGGAACAAAATGGAGGTGGGCTGTAATAGGGAAAAACTTGGCGACATTGGCTTATGATGTGCAATTTATGGGGGCTACGTACAACTTCCCTGCCCAGGAACTCTGGAAAGCAAGAGCAGAGCCAAAGTGTAAGCTTTTTGCTTGGCTAGCAATGCACAACAAAGTCCCTACGGCAGATAACTTAGGACGTGTTTGGATACCCTGACTAGAGACTAGACTAGACTAATTTTAGTCACTTTTAGGGACTAAAGTTCCAAACAAGGGGAACTAAAAGGGACTAAAACTAGTCAGGCTAGTTCTAGTAGGGGAGGGGGAGGCTAAAAGATTTTAGTCTCTAGTCACCTTACTAGTTTTAGTCATAGTATCCAAACACCACCTTAGCCAAGAGAGCCCTCAGGCCCTGCAATCCTACATCCCCACTCTGCAATGGTGAACAAGAAACAACATAGGACATGTTAACCCGATGCAACTTCAGCAAATCAGTCTGGGACAGGTTGGCGTCTCTGCTACACCTACAGGCTCCGATTGCCACTTTCAATTCAAATGGAGTGGTAGACTGAATGTTATCTCATCTGACACAAAAACGGAGAGAAGAAAAAACAGTGGCATACTGTTCACATTTTGGTGGTAGATATGCATGGAAGGAGAGAAACAGGAGAACTTTTGATCGGAAAGAACAAACCTACAGACATAGCTTCTTTGATTGTTGATGAGATTAGCTAAGCTGGCTCAAAAAGGCCCATATCATTGTCTGATGGGGCGTAGCAACAGGCCCAAAGCACTGTTGTTTAACCTTACTACTCTGTTTCTTTAATTCTGTGAACTGGTTTATGTACCTTAGGATGTAAACTTTTCTGTTTCTCTACCTTAATGAATGGCAGCTCTCCTGCCTTTTCAATTTTTTTAAAAAAAAAGCAAAAGAAGGTTTTAAACTTCTGCAACCAACAAAATGGTATACTCGGGATGAACATAACTTGACTTTGTAATGTTGTAGCAGCGCACACCACAATAAAACATGTGTGCTGCAGTTCTACCCAGAATTACGAACCTTCTCAGCTTACAAAGAAGTTGCATCTACAAATGTTTATTAGCTACATTGGCTTATGATGTGCAATTTATGGGGGCTACGTACAACTTCCCTGCCCAGGAACTCTGGAAAGCAAGAGCAGAGCCAAAGTGTAAGCTTTTTGCTTGGCTAGCAATGCACAACAAAGTCCCTACGGCAGATAACTTAGGACGTGTTTGGATACCCTGACTAGAGACTAGACTAGACTAATTTTAGTCACTTTTAGGGACTAAAGTTCCAAACAAGGGGAACTAAAAGGGACTAAAACTAGTCAGGCTAGTTCTAGTAGGGGAGGGGGAGGCTAAAAGATTTTAGTCTCTAGTCACCTTACTAGTTTTAGTCATAGTATCCAAACACCACCTTAGCCAAGAGAGCCCTCAGGCCCTGCAATCCTACATCCCCACTCTGCAATGGTGAACAAGAAACAACATAGGACATGTTAACCCGATGCAACTTCAGCAAATCAGTCTGGGACAGGTTGGCGTCTCTGCTACACCTACAGGCTCCGATTGCCACTTTCAATTCAAATGGAGTGGTAGACTGAATGTTATCTCATCTGACACAAAAACGGAGAGAAGAAAAAACAGTGGCATACTGTTCACATTTTGGTGGTAGATATGCATGGAAGGAGAGAAACAGGAGAACTTTTGATCGGAAAGAACAAACCTACAGACATAGCTTCTTTGATTGTTGATGAGATTAGCTAAGCTGGCTCAAAAAGGCCCATATCATTGTCTGATGGGGCGTAGCAACAGGCCCAAAGCACTGTTGTTTAACCTTACTACTCTGTTTCTTTAATTCTGTGAACTGGTTTATGTACCTTAGGATGTAAACTTTTCTGTTTCTCTACCTTAATGAATGGCAGCTCTCCTGCCTTTTCAATTTTTTTAAAAAAAAAGCAAAAGAAGGTTTTAAACTTCTGCAACCAACAAAATGGTATACTCGGGATGAACATAACTTGACTTTGTAATGTTGTAGCAGCGCACACCACAATAAAACATGTGTGCTGCAGTTCTACCCAGAATTACGAACCTTCTCAGCTTACAAAGAAGTTGCATCTACAAATGTTTATTACACGTTTGAAAACCAAACACTTATTTTCAGAGCATATACTGCTCAAAAGGTACCAAACTTTGTTATTGATCCAGAAATAGGGCTATAGATTGGCTTCCTCAAAAACAACAGGAAAATACCAGTTCCATAATATAATCGAATTTCATTAGTAATTTCAAAGTTCAGACAAGCTGTGACTGATGACTCAATTCCCGAAATGATGGCACTGCAAGGTGGATAATTTATACATACCACATCAAAAAGCATAAGACAAGGTCCTGCTTGATCTCACAGAGAAGCACCTCCAGCTTCTGCACATTAGCATAAAAATATCCATTTGTAAAAGCTCAATACTAAGAAAATTGTAACATGTGAAAAGAACAACAAAAGTGTATCTACAATTAACATAGCTCAGTTTTGACCTTCAAACTGCTGTCTAGTAAGGAAGATTGCCACAGGGTCACCAGGGGACGGCGGATTCTGGTTCAGAAGTTTGACATTCTCTCCAGCTTTAGCATGAGTGGCTTCATCACGTGCTGACAGGACCTCAACATGCGCAAGGCCCAGCTGCTTCCTGATCAGCTCCAAGTTCTCTCGAAGGACATCCATCTCGCCGAAAGGAAGCTTCAAGTCCAAAGCCTGAAGGCCAACCTCCCTCGCCTCATCTTTCTTGAACCTGATGAAGGGCATGCACAACTTCTGAACTTGTTTAAAATTCATTTCCTGACTGATGGAGCAATTCTTCAGTGCTTCTATTATTTCTTGATCAGGTGCGAAAGAGCGCTGGTGGTTATCAAATTTAGACTGCAGCACCCTCAAACACTGCTCTTTCCAGCCACAATAGCGCTGGTTAGTATCAAATTTAGACTGCAGCACCCTCAAGCACTGCTCTTTCCAGCCACAATAATTCTCATTGACATATATGAGACCAACACTCATCTTGTTTTCCATAGATGGAGGGGGTGCAGCTCCTTTCTTGACCTTCTTGGAACCGGACTCTTGCTTCTGAAGCAGCTTCCTCATCAAAACAATGGAATCTTGTAAGTATTTGTTTGCCATTCTTAGAGTAGGATCCGGGGTATCTGCAGTTGGCCAGCCAGCTTTGATAGCAAAACCTTCTTTCCTAAGGATATTTTGCCACACATGCTCAGCATAATGCTCGGTTTCACAGAAAAGCACCTCCAGCTCCTGCACATTATCACACAATATCCATTTGTAAAAGCTCAATGCTAAGAAAACAGTAACATGCAAAAAGAACAACAAAAGTGTCTCTACAATTAACACCTCACTTTTCACCTTCAAACTGCTGTCTGGTAAGGAAGATTGTAACAGGGTCACCAGGGGATGGCGGATTCTGGTTCAGCAATTTTACACTCTCTCCAGCTTTAGCATGAGTGGCTTCATCACATGCTGACAGCACCTCAACATGCTCAAGACCCAGCTGCTTTCTGATCAGCTCCAAGTTCTCTTGAAGGACATCCATCTCGCCAAAAGGAAGCTTCAAGTGCAAAGCCTGAGGGCCAACCTCCCTTGCCTCATCTTTCTTGAACCTGATGAAGGGCATGCACAGCTTCTGAACTTGTTTAAAATTCATTTCCTGACCAATGGAACAATTCTTTAATGCATCTATTATTTCTTGATCAGGTGCGAAAGAGCGCTGGTTAGTATCAAATTTAGACTGCAGCACCCTCAAGCACTGCTCTTTCCAGCCACAATAATTCTCATTGACATATATGAGACCAACAGTCATCTTGTTTTCCACAGATGGAGAAGGTGCAGCTCCTTTCTTGAGCTTCTTGGAACCAGACTCTTGCTTCTGAAGCAGCTTCCTCATTGAAACAATGGAATCTTGTAAGTACTTGTTCGCCATTCTAAGAGTAGGATCTGGGGTACCTGCAGCTGGCCAGCCAGCTTTGATAGCAAAGCCTTCTTTCTTCAGGATATTTTGCCACACATGCTCAGCGTAATGTGGACAAATAGGGGTGATAAGCCTGGTCTGGATGTCCATAAACCGCCATAACAAATCACGATTCATGCCTGCTGATCCACAAGAGAGTCTGTACTCATCTCTGGCCAATTGAAGGTCATAGAACCCAGACTTCAAGGCATCTCTGAACATGAAAGCATTGTAGCTCTTCTCAGTTTCTTTGATAGCAATATTTATCTCATTTGCAAACACACGGTCAGCATAAGTAGTTCCCGGCCCAGCTCTAAGAGACGATTCATTATGTATAACATCTTCCATCCATGAAATTTCTTTTGTAAGCCTCATAATAGCAGAATTGGCAGTTTCAGTAACAAAGTTAGCATCATCCATACCATCGCCAGCATCAGCAAGGGCGAATCTAGTTGCATCAGAAGAATATTCTGTGATAGCCTCCTGAAGAGTAAGGAAATTTCCAGTCGACTTGGACATCTTCTCAGAATTAAGCATAAGATGCCCATTGCAACGGAACCCACGAGGCCAATGGTGCTCTGGAAGAAGTGCTGCATGATTGTATATGCAGAACGTAAGATGGTTCTGGATAAGGTCCTTACCAGATACTCGAATATCAAATGGATACCAATATTCAAATTCTTGCTTCATTTGGTTCAGTAGAGCAGGAGGTATGTCGCTTTTTGGTGCTGGGCCATCACAGAACACATAATCCCAGACTTCATCTGTCATCTCTTCTGCTCTGAAAGTAGACATTGCTTTTCCATACATATCGCCTTTTTGCAAAAGATGTGCAATTGTGTAATAAGCCATGTAAAGGGTTGAATCAGAAAGAGATTCTACAAGGAACTGCTCATCCCATGGAATACGAGTACCTAGGCCAAAGGAACGTGAACATGCCCACTGGTTCAGCCAGCCTAATGTGTGCTCAAAACCATTGCGGGTTTCCGCTGAGAATGTATTCATGCCGTCCAAACATCTAGCTGCTTGCTGCTTCCATTCAGCCTCACCATATGTTATGTACCACTGGTCTGTGAGAGCAACAACACACTCATCACCAGATCTGGACATGACCTTCTTCTCCGGCTCACTATACAACACTGCTGTGCCTTCTTTCAAAAGCTTGTGTTTTATCAATGGCTTCGCTTCTTGAACCTTTCTACCGCTGAACTCCCCAACAATCATTGTTCCATCAGTAAATCCTTTCAGATATGTCATCCTTTTTGCTTCAGCAAGTTTCTCCCTGTCATTCTGGCTCTTAATCTTAAGATCATGGCAAACCTTCTCCGCTGATTTAAGTCCAAACTCAGGAATGTGGATTACTGGTACAATATCCTTTGGGACCCACTCATCTCTCACTCCATACTTGTCTCTCAAAGCTGGCTTTGCGAGTAGATCTTGCAGTGCCATGAAGTCATCTGGTGAGTCACTTGGAACACTGGTCACTATGCCAGTACCTTTATCTGTTAAGATAGTAAGCATTGGAAGTGCATATATGGTACCATTGAATGCAAGAGGAGATTTCAGTGGCAAACCAATCAAATCATTGCCAGACAGCTCACATAAGCAGGTTGGCTTTTCTGGGACCCTCGATAGATGTTGATATGCAAGATTAAGAGCAGCCCTTGCTGTAACGATAAAGACATCAGTTTCATTGATCTCAAAAGCTCCATAGACTCCATCAGGCAGCACCCAACAATTTGTCTGTCCATACATTGTCTCAGGTCTCAATGTCGCCGCTGCCAAATATACTTTCCTGCCTTCCAAGACCTTCAACTTGGGAGGAAAAGGTGAGATCACCTCCATTTTAATCAGCACATATTCTTGTGGTTGCACACCTTCACCTGTTGCTCTATCATGGTCAGCACAAGGTTGTCCATCCAATGGTGAGTAGATTGTGTATCTCATGTCTTTAACAACCTTGCCCAATTTTTTCAGTTTTCTCATCTGCCACTTGACAAAAGCATCATAGATTGGATTCATGTCAGTAGTTATGAATGACCTTCTCCAATCGCAACCCAAACCAAATTTCTTGAGAACATCCTTCGCCAAGGGAGGGAAGTAAGTCAACCAATGATAAGGATCCTGAAATTTGACAATTTCTTCATCCTTTAGACCAAAGCTCTTCATGATCTCCCACTGGTATTTCTGTGCACCAGCCTTTGCTGTGGCCTTAGATTTTTTACCTTTAAACTTATCTGGGATCAGATCAGCACTCTGATCAGACTGGCTATCATCTGTCATTGCAGAACCTGAGTCTTCCTTCGCTGCAGGAAAGACTGGAGGATTTCCATACTGTTGAATCTCCCTAGCAAGTGCAAAGGGCAAAAGGACGTTTGATCCACGGAGCCTATGGTATGCAGCAGCAAACTCAAGCTTGGACAACGAGAAGGCATGGCCCAAATGCAGCAAACCATTCATGTAAGGGTACGGAAAGTTGCCAAAGAATTTTTCACCAGGGCCTGGTGGTTCATTGCCAGGACAAGCCTCAAAAATCTTGCTCTCCTCCCAAAGCTGTTGAACCTCCGATTCATTCTTGAGCAGAAGGTTTCTCCGGGCTCGACTCTTAGCATCATCAGGACCTGAAGTCATTTTCCTGCGCAAATAATCAGGAATAAAGATGTCAATGGGCCTCTCAATTAGATTCGGTGCAATCAATTAATATATTAAGTGCAAAATAGAAGAGCCACCGAACTGATAAAGTGTAGCAACACATACTTTGACCAACATTTATAAATACAAGACAGGTTGAAGTCTCTTAATTTTTTTTTTTTTTTGAAAAAGCATATAGTTGCAGATGTAATATGAGGAATTCATTTGAGTTTAGTCAAGACAAGTTATTCAGTTGAACCCAATTCTTTGCAAGCAAATTACTGCTATCATTAGCCCTCTCAGAACAGCAAAATAAATAACCACAAAGAAGGATGTCAAAACAGACGAGCCTTTTGATTGAATTTAACTCTATTCAGCTCATAACTGAAGTATACATCAGAAGAACTAACAATGTAGTCATGAAACAATGTTTGAATGAAGTATAGCATCAGACACTTCGACCAATCTCAAAAACGAGACTATAGCTGGTACATTTTAATCTAAAATGGTTTGGCCACACATAGATGCAGAAGTCACGTGAGGCATGGCATGGCAGTTCAGTTCAGTTCAGTTTGAACTTCGAATTCCAATTTTCATGGAAGATTAGTCTACTGATATCAGTAACAACCTCCAGTATGAAAACTAACTAAAAAACAGAATATACGGGTTCGAGTATGCAACCAAGTAAAGAAGAGATCAGATAATAGAACAATAAACAAACAGAACTAAAAACGGTTGTGGTGTTTTCCTTCCTCCACAGTACAAATGACCCTAGCATTCAACAATCGAGTGGTATAAACGAGCAAATCTGTGTATAAGAAGACCCATCCTAATATGGCACATATAAGCAAGCTCGAAGACACCAATGGCCACATGAGGGAAAGGAAACAACACGGCCAGATCATCAGGGTACCACCACCCTGACCCTGAATGCAGATAGCTAGCAAACTAGGAAAATTTCTAGAGAACTGTATTTAGTTCTAATGTGTTGGCATAGGAGATTGGCTGGAAAGATAGTTCTGGTCGGGTACTAATTAAGTTGGTAACAACAGAAGCTGCATGTGGACCCTTCCACTGATATTTCTACACGCCACTCCAACTGATCCAATCCAAGAGCTATAACAACTGAACTAGTTTATTCTTCTAAGCGAAGTTCATAAGGTAAGTTCGTCCGGTGATAATGCCGCCAGCCAAGGAAAAAACTTCCTGCAAATATTTAAGCTAGGTACATAGAATTCATATGGTTAGAGACCAGAACATGAAACAATTCAACTTGCCCGGACATTGCAAATTATGGCACATATAGTAATACTAATATACTGTTTTGAAAGAAAAAAAAATACGTGAATTTTTATGGTGACTTAAACGTGCATATCGAGGTGCGTTTACCCACTCGCGCCGTCTTCCCTGAAGCTACTCTCCTCGTCTTCTCCGGCGAGCTGCCGCCGGATTAGAGGTGTTAGGGTTTAGTTGTCGGGGCTGCCAGGGTTAGGGATACCGGACACATGTCTACCGCTACTCCTCTACCGCTCACGGTCCCCAGATTACAGCCTCCGATCCTCAACAACGCTCGCCCGTGCGCCCGGCACTCCGTCCTCAATCCACGAACAATAATGCAAACACGCTCCTCCGTAAGTCAGTGAGGGGCGAGAATTACCTGAAACTTGAAGGGAGGCGGCGCACGCCGGCGAGCAGCGGGCGCGTGCGGACGAGCGCCGCCAGAGCCAGGCGATGCAGGGGAGGGTTCGGCGGCGGAAAGCCGAGAGCTGGGGTTGGACGACCGGACGAGAGAGCTTCTGGGTAGGTTTTGGGCGATTGATTACAACCGACGGATGGACGATGACGGACACGATTCAATTTGGAAGGTTTTGGGCCGCTGCTGTCTTGCTATCTTCGTCGCTCAGCGAAGCGGCCCAAAGCCTGTCTGGATCCATTCCCAGTAGCCCAACAGACCAATGGATATCCGTTCAGTGCAGCTCGACCATGGCCGCAAGGATTACGACGCGGCGAGGTCGTCATCTCCAGTGCAGTCGTGTGCCAAAATCAAACAAAAACTACAGTTAATCAATTCTTCTGAGGCCAGGCAAGTCTTGGCCAAGAATTGCAATTCCGTTTATCTCGCTCTTACCGCTTCAGACCAAAAAGGCCGGTATACCAAATTCGTGGGCAGAACCTTGCCGCCGGCTGCAGTTGTGTTTTTAGAGGGAGGATCAAACGCATTCGGCGGTCGACAGCAGGTCAACATGTGAATCCCAGTCAACAGCGGAGGTCAGCAGTCAAAGTCACCAAGCCAACGAAACTAGAGGAGTACGGGGAGGCGGTGTGACTGGCCCGCCTCACCTCTGAATATTATTACTGCTGCCTCAACTCTGAATATTGGTCGTGCGGATGACTGGGAGATGAGTGAAAAGCTATAGCTATAGGTGATAAGGTGGTGCATGGTCGTGACTCGCAAGTTGTCTCACCGCTCCAATTGAATGCTCAACTCTCTTCCCAGCTCAACTTTGCTTGTTGAATGTCCTCTGAATCTCTCTTTTCCTTGTTATTGAGGGTGCACGGTAAGATGCTGCAGTTGTGCAGCTCGATTCAGACTCGGCGATTTGATCAGTTGAGGGTGCATAAGTCATGATATATCTTCGAAAGCTAGCTACCAGCAACTGCCGCGCCAAAGCGCATCCGTCCTCGATAAACTCAGTTTCTCCATTTTGTGATATCTGAACTCTAGTTCTCTCTATCACATCTATTTCACGATCGATCGGCTCGTAACTGAAGAGTTGTGTGCATCTAGCATCACTCGGTACATGCTGATCTGCTATTATATGTGGACCAGACCCATCGATCGATCATGAAGTTTACATTGCATGCTTGTTACCAATCGAGATCAGCATCGAACCTTCTGGCGTTGTGATCAAATTGGATTTAATGATGAAAATGACTGATTGTACAATCTCTTCTGGGCGATTCAGTTCACTGTTCAATGGAATAGTACCCCATCTATCCGCAGGGTACGACTAAATACAAAATTGGTTGCTTGATCATGCGAACGCAAAAGAAAAGAAAAGATGCAACACTAAATTAGAACATATTGACATGATCAATGATTTACACGCAAAAATTCTATCGCGTGCGAAGGGAACAAGTAAATCAAGCTACAGGGGCGCTTAATTTGTAGTGAAGCGCTACATTATGCATTGACCTGTCAGGGATCGTACCTCTGCACATATGCGTCGACGTGATGTTGTACGTGCCGACATATACACGCGCCCTTACATGAATACGTATGTACGTGGTCCAACAATCCAATTGCATATATAGATATGCCACTATGCATGGTGGGCATGTGCAAGTGTGGCAGACTCTGGTGTACTAGTACTACGAAACAAGCTAACACATGACTTTTACAAATAAATGTACGTTCCATCGCTCTAAACGTACATTCATGTCAGTCTTGGTCACTTGATCATATACAATCATATGAAATGCGTGTGTATGCACATAAATGGGAGATGCATAATAATGAATGAACACGCATCTGCATGCATGTACGATATTTTGTTTGTTCAAAGAGTACAAATACTGATGGTTTTTAGCACAGCAAAGAGCAAGATGCCCAGAGAATTACAGATCAGAGTTGTAATCCTGTTTTGTTTCTTCTTTCACGAGGAGCTAGTACGTACGAATCAATATAATTGAGGTCCCATGCATACCACTAAGTCTACAGGGTAAAGACACTGCCTTACTATTAGCTACGGAATCTCTCAGGTAGGGTTCACGGCTGGTTTGATGCGAATTATCAAGGGGCTTCATTGATTGCTTGAACCATGCAGTAATTTGTCATTACATTGATGTCTTGTTCCGAGCATGCATCAGTATGTGGGTGTGCCCTTGGGTTGAGCTGACAAGGAAGGTAGGTAGTATAGTTTTCAGTTACACACGGAGCATGCATGGAGATGCATGATGTCAGGTAAAGCAACTCCATTGTAGAAATTTTGTTCGCCTGTATAGTGTAGTTTATTTGCAGTTTTTGGTTTGGGCATGTGAATTGAGGAGGAATGGAAAAGGTGAGGTGGAAGAGGAGAGGGAGGTAGAAATAGAAATGCATTGGAAAGTAAATTAGGAGAGAGCTAGAGATGCACGAGTACAAATACTGATGGTTTTTAGCACAGCAAAGAGCAAGATGCCCAGAGAATTACAGATCAGAGTTGTCAACTTGTCTGCTTTGTTTCTTCTTTCACGAGAAGCTAAGCTAGTACGTACGAAGCAATATAATTGAGGTCCCATGCATATACCCATATGTGTACAGCGTACAAACACTGCCGTGCTATTAGCTATGGAATCTCTCAGGTAGGGTTCACGGCTGGTTTGATGCGAATTATCAAGGGGCTTCATTGATTGCTTGAACCATGCAGTAATTTGTCATTACATTGATGTCTTGTTCCGAGCATGCATCAGTATGTGGGTGTGCCCTTGGGTTGAGCTGACAAGGAAGGTAGGTAGTATAGTTTTCAGTTACACACGGAGCATGCATGGAGATGCATGATGTCAGGTAAAGCAACTCCATTGTAGAAATTTTGTTCGCCTGTATAGTGTAGTTTATTTGCAGTTTTTGGTTTGGGCATGTGAATTGAGGAGGAATGGAAAAGGTGAGGTGGAAGAGGAGAGGGAGGTAGAAATAGAAATGCATTGGAAAGTAAATTAGGAGAGAGCTAGAGATGCACCGGGGAGTGAAAATTGTAAGTACCTTGACAAAAAAAAAGGTGCTAGAACTGCAAATAAACTGAAACGTAGGGAGTATGCATGTGCTGGCGGACATCTCTATCATCAATTATCAAAAATAATATTTTGGGGCCTGCTAGAAAGGCCTTTGTCCAATGTCATGGCTTTCTAGATATAACATTGTCTTTTCATGTGGATTTTGTTCTGCTGAAACAATTTTTTGTCATTTTCAGTTTGGAAAGTCGGCTCAAGAATGCCAAAGTGTTGTTGCTTTTCCACTAGTTAATTTTTAGAAGTTCAAGAGATTCATAGGTGCCAAAGTGCTCTCGTTTTTTTTCTGTTATTAAAATGACCATAGAATTAAAATGATAAAAAAGGGTTCTTTTGACGGGTTAGATATTTATCGGTCATATGCTTTGTGCCGGAGCCGCTGCCGTTGAACAGCGACATCGCCGCCTTGCCCATGCTAACCTATGAACTGCTGGCCAGTACTAGCGTTCAGAAGGCCCGCCAGTGCCCAGTGCAACTTGAGTGCTAGCGTTGGATGTATGGAGATAAATCTGAGGTGGTTGTTAACTAGGGGTGCTATATTATTTGAAGTCGCACACATAACTTGTTCTCTTGGAGTGCACCCATCTTGCTCGTAATTAATGTAAAAAGGTCCTGTTGCAACATCATGTGTGGTCTCAACAAACACATCCAAAGATCCATGACAGCGAAAGAGATACGGGGAAAATCAATAAAAGGCTCGCAAATGGGCGGCTCAGGTCGGTTTTTTGGGTAGCTGGCCGGCATTTATCGTGGTGTAACGGGATTCACTTGACTCCTCATGATCCCACCATTCATTCCCCAGCTGAATCATCATACAGTACATAAATGTAGCACCTGTTTTAGGGAGTGCCCTTCTCTAGCTATTTCTGTTTGCATGCATGATGTATCCATGGTTCAGCGAATTCAGAACAGACAGTAATAATCAGAAAGAAGGAAAAATGCAGCATGCATACAGCCAGGCCTTGCGCCCTACATGCCTCCCTTTTTGAGATCAAACGATGCGTACGTCTTATGGTCTGTCACGAGGCATAAACTTCTTCTGAAGCCGTGAAGCGTTTTGTCTGGGCGTTCGTGCATTGAGATGGGATGTGTCAGTAGGATAAAAACTACCTAACCATCTAATCGTGGGACTGGCTTGCGTGGCAGCTACCCGCGTAGCAATTGCATATATATGATCGGTGGCTATCCTATTGTGCCTAGCTTGTCAAATTGCTGCAACAACTTGATACTACTACGTTGTTTTCTACTTTCCACCATGGATAGTCCATGGTTCTGAATATCTCTCGAAGCCTAAAGCTGTTCCGGTCTGTTTTAAAAAGTAACAGTGTCCCTATCATGTCTGCAGCGTGCTCCCATGGTACTGATGGCACGACGTCTTTTATGATCGGTGTTGTATCACTTCCATGGCACAAGAAGCATCAACGTACGAGTACATCATACATCAGTGGAAACATCTGGTCATCACCACCTCACTTGGCAGATCGACAGCATATCCTTGTCATGATGTACCCATGATTCATACAGGGTCCATAAATGATTAAATGCACGCGAACAATCCATATCAGAAATACTGAATTACGCAGCCGACGACAGTTCCTGGTTTACCAACGAGCAGTTTTACGGTACAAAATAATAGTCATTAGTTTTCTAAAACCAATGGCCGTTAGTTTGATCCGACGGTCTAGATTTAATTTTGAAAATCTATTACTAATGGCCATTACTAAGGGTAATATCAGAAAATATAAAGTGTGATGGTCTTTTAACAGTAATTTTGTTTTTATAAAAAAAAATCCTAATTTGTAATTTGATCAATTCATGTTGTCCATTAATCTAGTTCATCATTATAGTTCCTAACGCTAGCCTGTTAGTATTGAATTATTTATTTCATGATTATTAAACAATAAATAAATTAATAGTAAAATTACTAATATGCCTTCAAACTAATGGCCATTAGTTTTTCAAAACTAATGGCCATTATTTTGAACAGTAAAACTGCTCTTACCAACCGGTCCATGCTTTTCGATCTGCTTTACCTGTTGCTCCTTTTGTTTTGCACCAAAGCAGTGGCAGTGGAAATTAGGAATGTCACAGAAGCGTCGACGACGCAGTGCCTTCCACAGACAAGAAGCACTGTCGCTCCATGCACAGCTGCTTTACGCATGCATCAGAAGGGAATCCAAGATCAGAGAAGAAGGTTTCGGAGAAACACACAGAGAGAGATGTGTGCCCATCAAACACGCAAGAAAAAGATGTCTCTGAACTGTCACATGAAAGAAAGAAGAATATAGTAGAAAGTGGCTTCTCCCCTTCTTCTCTGCTCACTGCTAGTTCCAGTTGCATGTAAACATGGAAAAGGCTAGCTAACAGTAGTGCACACAGCACAACCACCACATCAATGAACGAAAACAGCTGAAATCCGGTAGCGCCATCGGCCATCAATGTGCCGGAGGCGGACACGAACGCAGGCACACAAGGTGACCCATCGGCTGATGCCGGCGGCGGCCGCCCACGGCTGTCCGCTTCCTGAGGCGTCCCTCTCCCCCTATTTAACTCGCTCCGCCGTCGCTGTCCACCCTCCACCGCTCGCTCCTCCGATCGATCCACCGGCGGGCCGGGGCCCCCACCGCGCGCGCACGGCTCGTAATAATTTCCACGCACACCTCCTCTCTCCTTCCCCGGCCGGCCCGTGCGTGCGGTGCGCATGTGTGGCGTGGCGTCAGGCATCGCTCATCTCGCGTTGCGTCGTGTCGAAGTGGTAGAGTGTGTACTAAACGAGTGGTTAGAGACCGGAGGAAACTGGTTAATAATCGGTGATCGATGCACCAGCGAGCGAGCTACGCGATCGATTGCTTTTGGCTCGATATATATTGTCCGGGACACTAACCTCTTATCCTTTCTCTCCTCCTCCCCCACTTGCACTCGCGAGCGACTCTTCTCTTTTTTTTTCCAGAGGAAGCCGCCACTGAGCTCTCGCTCGTGCTAGC
>LAPY01000392.1:168971-179632 GCA_000970635.1 Eragrostis tef | reverse complement strand
CGGCGGTCTGCTCCCTCATCGTGCTCATCTCCCTCGCCGCCGAGAGGTGCCTCCATTACCTCGGCAAGGTCAGTAACCGATCCATTCTCATTCTCACATCCTTGCGTTTCATCGACCCGTTGGGTGATCCATCCATCGATCGATCTCCCAACCCTCTTGCTTGACGAATCAATGATGCGAGGGCCGGCTGCAGACGCTCAAGGGGAAGAACCAGAAGGCGCTCTTCGAGGCGCTACTCAAGGTCAAAGAAGGTACGGCACGGTCGGTCTCTGTTTGTTTGCATCGTTTCATCTGCATTTTGTGGGTGAAGTTGCGGAAGACGAACGTCAAGGTTTATGCAGTTCTCTGAAGGAAAAAAAAAAAACAGAGAGAGGGAACTTACAGTTTGCACCACACAAAGCTTCTGTGCAGAGTGATTTTCCTGTGTCTGTTCTTTTGATCATAATCAGACATCAATCAAGTTCAACAGTTTTTTATCTCAAAGAATCCAGTGTGACTTTCTTGCAGAGTTGATGCTTCTGGGATTCATCTCCCTGCTGCTGACGGTGTTCCAAGGGATGATCCAGAGGACGTGCATTCCTCCGGAATGGACCAGCCACATGCTGCCATGCCAGAATACGAAGGGCAGGGCCGAGGCGCACCATATTGCTGCCGGAGTGTTAGGACTCACACGACGGCGGCTGCTTGCTGAGGGCGGGCCAGGGGCACAGCATTGCCAGAAGAAGGTACCACATGCCCGGTATTTCTTCATTGCCTAATTGTTGTTTCAATTGAACTGTCTGTTATCCAGATGAAAATTATATACTATCTCCTGCTGTTTAACCGTTCAAAAAAATTATATACTATACTACCAGTATCTGCGGCCTGAAACATGCTCTGAACGTAAAAGTCCTCTTTTAGTTTAAGTAGCATATCCTTACTGAAGGAATTGCAACTTTTTTCATGTTCAGCCAACTGCTATCAGTTTCTCTATTATTTCTCAGATTCCGTTCAGTGTCTACTTGTGCTGACCCTTGCTTGCTGATCATGATATGTATGTACTAGTCTTGCAGTAGTTGATTTTGTTCTAACCGCAGTATATTTTTCAACAGGGGAAGGTTCCTTTGTTGTCACTTGAAGCGCTACATCAGTTACATATCTTCATTTTCATTCTGGCCATTGCACACGTGATCTTCTGTGTTTTGACTATGCTTTTAGGAGGAGCAAGGGTAAAATATTTATTTTGTTTGATTCATGATTATATTAATCTTGGTTCCAAGTGAATTTGAGGTCTACCTTATCACTCAGATTCATCAATGGAAACACTGGGAGGATGAAATTCAGAAGGATGTTACAGGAAATGGTACTAGTATCTCGTTTGCTGCTTATATTTTTGTGAAATGATATGATAATGCCTGGTATCAGCTGTACCTTCTGAAAATAAGTGTTGCTGTAAGGCTGCTAGTACAAAAATAAATTAGGGCTGTCTTCTTGGTATTACTAATATTTTATACAACCTATTTGAAATGCAGGTCCTAGGAAGGTGACTCATGTGCATCAATTTGAGTTTATCAGGGAACATTTTAAGGGTATCGGCAAGGATTCCATAGTACTGAGCTGGCTGGTAAGAAATGGATTTCATCTGGTTTTCAGCCAAATAAGTTCCTTAAGTTGAAATTATCCGAGTCATCAGACAAATAAATTCATTAATGAAGGACAGGAACAGACTGCCTAATTTTAATAAATTATCAGTTATTAGTTTGACTGACTCTATAATATTTTTTTCAGCATTGTTTTGTCAAGCAGTTTTATGGATCAGTTACTAAATCAGACTACACAACAATGCGACTTGGTTTCATCATGGTAAGGATAACACAAGAATAGCCTAAATTTATGTTCACTTCTTATAGATACCAGGTGACCATTTTATTTTGCAGACACATTGCCGGGCGAACCCAAAATTTGACTTCCACAGATACATGGTACGAGCGTTGGAGGCTGATTTTAAGAAGGTGGTTGGCATAAGGTACTCATCTGGTAATTCATAATCTCCAGCTCATTTTGTAGAAATAATGGTTTCTACTTTCTAGGTCATTTGTTAACAGCTGTTGAACCTAACTATCTTTCCTTCTGTCACTTAGCTGGTACTTGTGGATATTTGTTGTTGTATTCTTGTTGCTGAATGTCAGTGGTGAGTATCAATCACTTTTTCTGAATGACAGTATTCATCACTTCTTTAAGGAGCACTTTGCCGCTGCTTGTCCACTCTAGGGTTCCTAGTTATTAATTTATATATTTCACTACCTCTATGTTAATGATCATATACTTGTTGCAAGTCTGCAGGTTGGCATACATACTTCTGGATCTCTTTCATTCCCCTTCTTGTAAGTTTCTTGTTTGGAAGAAACTCCCCATCTGATGAGTGTCTCTGTGCAATTAGTATAACCTCTTTTATTCCCTTTTGTTTTTGCAGCTTTTGTTGGCCGTTGGTACCAAGCTAGAGCATGTCATAACTCAGTTGGCACATGAGGTTGCTGAGAAGCACTCTGCAATCGAGGGTGACCTAGTTGTCAATCCATCCGACGAACACTTCTGGTTTGGACGGCCGAGGATAGTGCTATACCTGATCCATTTCATCCTCTTCCAGAATGCATTTGAGATCGCATTCTTCTTCTGGATTCTTGTAAGTACAGTGCCATGGAACGCAGCTTGCAACCCAAAATAAACTAGGTTGATGGCTAACTGGAGCGTCTTTTTCCTTTCTCACTGCAAGACTACCTACGGTTTCAACTCCTGCATCATGGACCACGTCCCTTTTATCGTGCCAAGGCTTGTTGTTGGGTAAACCACAATCTTGTAGCTGCTCATTATGCCCCCCATTTTTTGAACAATGCATTCCGTTGAACAAATAAAAAGCCATGACTCATGATCTTTACCTTGCAGGGCCATCATCCAACTCCTCTGCAGCTACAGCACCTTGCCCCTGTATGCAATTGTGACCCAGGTTTGTGCCAACTCTTTGCCAGGGCCGATCGACAAATGTGTTGTAAACTGTTCATCAACCATGCAAATTTGCTGGCACGAAAAACTAATGGGCATATATAATTTCACTCTGTGTTTGATGTGTAAAAAGATGGGGACCTTCTTCAAGAAGGAGATCTTCGACGAGCACGTGCAGCAGGGCCTTGTGGGCTGGGCGCAGAAGGCCAAGAAGAGGAAAGCGATGAAGAACGGTGGCTCCGGTGGCGCGGGCGCGTCGACACACGGGTCGCGATGAAGAGCGGCGGCTCCGGTGGCGCGGGCGGGTCGACACACGGGTCATCACATCCTTCTGCGAGGCTTGAGCTGATGAGACGGGCTGTTGATCTGGATGAAGGCAGCGCTTGCGGCAATGGCGGTGAAGTGCAGTGCGCTCGGGTGCCGGGATAGTGAGGAGTGACCCGAGCAAACGAGTGCGGCTTACACGAGCTGTCAGTCTCTTACATGGTTGTTGGATACTAATGTATCATAGCCAGAAGATGTATTGTGGTATCGTAGCGTGGTACGATGCTTGTATGGTCCCGGTCGATCGAGACATGTTATGGGAAGAGCTTTGCGTAGCGTTTTGCTCACGATGCGCTTGTGGGCTGCGGCGCCCCTACAGTTCGACGAGTTTTGTGTGCGGACACGTGCAATCCTCTCGGCTCTCGCTGAACAAACGTGCACGAGGCATCGGCATGTCCGTGCGAAGGGACAGGGCATGATGTCCCTGAGGGGGTGTGCCCGTGTGTGCTTTGGAAACAAACAGATGAGGCTGACGACGAGCTCGCCACGCTGTGTGTCACGGGAGCCCTGTCCTGGTACGACGAAACCTGGGCAGCCGTGGGGCACGTTCTTGCCTCGCCCAGACAGGTAGTTCGTGACACGTACTGATCGACGCGGCATGAGCCGTGGGCACGACCAAGGACCAAGGCAAACCCGAGCCCCGGCCGCCGACCATGACTCCCGCCACAAGCCGAGGTGACAGACAGCGTCATAAGCCCGTCTGGATCGGCCCCACCGTGGCAAATATGGCGCGTGCCGCGCGAAATGGCCACGACGGCAACCTGAGAGGCGGCCTCCTCGGCTGGACAAGCGAAGCTCGCCGCAGTACACTTAGAAATTTCACACGACGGTGTGGCCTCCGGCAACTCCTGGCGCGACGGCGGCGAGCTGAGAGGCTCAACCGGCGAGGAGCCGCGGGCGCTACTCCAGAGGGGTTCGTTGGGAGTTTCGTTTCCCAAACCACCCGGTCGCTATTTCCTTTAGCGTCCGGGGTAAGGGGTCAGCGTAACCGTTGGATCAGGTGTGTGCGGCTGAGGTACGACATGATAACTTTGGAGTCGGAGCGTTTTTGGGCCGAGCGGAGGCCCAGTGGCTGGAGTCCGTCGAATCCACGTGGTGGCCATGGTGGCGCCATGCTGCTCCCTGCCCGCTAGAGGAAGGACTGTCCTCTCGGGGAGGATTCTCGGAAGTTAATATAGGTGGTAGCAGAGAAGAAAAGGCCAAGCTATCATATTAGGCAAGCAATGTCCCGGGCATGCGAAACAGTGGTAAGAAAACCAAGTCCTTTGCCGTCGTAGCGAGCTGGCGAGCCCCGAACAGCTTCCATTGACGAGCTCCGGCCGGCAAATTGCAGCTGCGCAGTGTTTGCTAGCTGAAGAATCGGATAAGTACTTCGAAGGAGTACTAGCGACAGCAGCAAATACTTTGAGGTGAACATCAAGAAACATCCTCATCTGAAGAACGCGCATTCAAAATGCTTCCAATGTTGAGACAATGGCATTTTTTTCGTTTCAAATCGAAATCTTTGACTTTTGTAATGGAAAATGAGGTGCCTGCCGCATGATACCTTCAGCATACCATTCATTCATCAAAAGGGGAGAAATCCAAAGGAAAATGAAATAAAAGTTAATTTGTCGTTCCAATCAGTGAAACAGCGAGGGCAAGCTGCAACGCATTCTTTAGCAAATCATCAAAGAAGTGAACCAATACCGGCGAACCTCGGTCGTTATGAAGCAATACAACAAGCTACAGTCTGCACTGAATAGGATGCCGACCTTTTTTCTTCCCACCTCGGATATTAATTATTTAACTGGCTGGTAGTAACAGAAACTTCACTGAGATGACAAAAAACAGTGTACAAAAGGTACAACATAACGCCAACTTCACCAATTTAACAGCCGTACAAAACGTACTTTCCATCTAAGCATTGCTCCCAAAAACGGCTGGGACCAAACCATCACCATTTGCAAGCCTGCCTCTGTATTTTGGAGTTCATAGTGCCCTTGCCCTTGTCCTTGTAGGTATTCCTGGAGGACACGGGCCTTCTCCGCCCATGGGCAGCTGCTATTGCTTTCTTCCTTTCCTTGTTTAATTGCCTTGTGAGCGCAGCGTCGTCCTCATCATCAGTATCCTCGTCTGAATCATCATCATCTTGTGAAGGCATTGTGCCTCCTGATTCAAGTGGTTCCATGGCATCTTCATTGCTACCCGAGACAGGATTTTTTAATCTGTTCTCACCACTACAGCTAGTGCCCTGCTGCACAGCAAAAAAAAAAATATATAAAAGACGTCCATCGAAAATTGTTCAGTTACGGATGAATATATTTACGAACCTCTTCAGGTCCATCTGAATTCCTTGAGGCACGACTATGATCAGGCACATCATGATGGTCCTGAGATACACCAGAAAATAGATTTCAATGGTCGTGGCTTCTAACTATACTGACTGCGGTCGCAGATGGCAACATATTCAGATTAGAAAGTAAAATCAGGTCAATACCTGGTCTTCTATCTTCAAGGAATCCATAGGCACTGCATCACCAATCTCGTCGATATTTTTATCTGACGTTGAATCGTCATCTGAGCTGGAATTATCTTCTTCAGTGTCTTCCTCAATGAACTGTGAACAAGTTTGAAGTGTTATAGAAGTTTAAAATAGTGACCTGGAGAAAAAAAAATAGAGATAAGTATATATGACAAATTTGCAGAAACATCTGACCCACCTTGTCCATCTCCACTTGCTCCTTTCTGGTGAACCCACTGGCAGCTAGTTCCTTGTCCAATGAACCGGCAACTTTTTTTACAGACAAAAAGGATGGTCTACCACTCTCTTCACCATCAGATTCAAATCCATTTTGTTCTTCATTTTTCTCTGACGTCAGATTGAACCTAACAAGGCAGAACAAAATATCAATAAAAAGGATTTGATCACGAATAAAAAGTTTTTTGCATATGTTACAAACCTCTTCTTAAAGAACTTGTAGATACATTCAATATCTCGATCAAAAAACCTGCATGCGCAATGTTCAGTTAAAAAAAAGGTTGAAAACGTGATCATATTAGTAATCTGAGTAAGCTACATACATCTGGGCATTCCGATGTGAAACAGATACCATTTGTGGAAAATCAATAACCGTAACCTTTTCATCATCATCAATCTGCAAAAAATTGGCAAAAAAATAACTTATACACTGACAAAAATATATACCAGACAAATATTCCAATTATACATGATACTAAGAACCTAAGTGCTAACATGGAGCACTAGCATGTGCTCAAATGGAATCCGGTTCACATGATTGCCATAATTTTTTTTCCATATTATCCAATCTGAATTGTAATATAAAAAAAAACTCGCAAGATTTGGAATTGCAAATCAACACAAACCCAAAAAGTGAAAAGAAGAAATACCATGATATTGAACTCATTAAAATCACAATGTATCAGCCCATGCTCTGCCAAGCGAACAATAAGACCAAGAATTGTGTCGAAAACATCATCTGGATTCTGTAACTCTTTCACTTGAACACTACATAACAAAAGTCAGAAAGCAACTTATATGAGTCTCTGTTCAAAGGAACATACTCTTGTTAATAAAGAAAACACACAACACATATGCTCACAGTGGATATCCCTGCACAAGTGACATGATCACACAGTGCCGATTGCAATCGACAGCAGTTGGAACAGGAAATCCATGGTCTCCTAAAGCCTGGAAAAATAATTATCAAGTCAAGAACACCTAAATAAACTGGTGAACAAGAGAAGCACATAGCTCAGAAGAGCTCCTGGAAAGTGGAAAGTATAATCAGGAAAACAAACCTTCATAAAGGCGAATTCCTTTAAGGCTGCAAGTCGTGAGAGGTATAGCCAATTAAAGCTCCTTCGATGCACCAAATAGTCACGCTTTGATTTCACAGCCCTAAAAGATGTCCTGCCCAACCTATGAAGCTTCATGGCAAGCACTGTACCATCCTCCGTGGCGACCTCGAATATATCTGGATGTAACAGAGACACCACAATATAGTTCATATTCCTACTTGCCACATAACTAAAACAGAAAACAAACAGTACGAGCATAACAAACCTGATTCCTTTCCAACACCAATTTGACGGCCAACTGAAGCGAATACTCCTCGATTAACCAGAGTCTTGATGGCAAGGAAGTCATATCCAAGATAGGTGAGCCGATATCCATCATCTGTACAGAACAGAAACAACAAAGCAAATAAGGCTAGATACGAAGTGCGCAATCCGAAATTCCATTATATTCAGTATCAAGTATCAATGACTCACATTTAGCATTATCATGATGCACCAGCTTGTTCTTCAAAAGATTCCTCAGCACTTTATATGTGCCTCCATGCCTAAATTCACAAAGCATAAGAACATATTCCACTGAGATAAAGTATATATCTTTTCGACTCAACAACTGGTATTTTCATTTGTTAATTGGGCAGGTGAATAATAGACATTACTAAGAGAAATTATTATCTGCTCTGAATCTTGACATCCTAATTCTTTAATCAGCAAATAAATGTTCGTGCAAACAATAACTTTGTTTTTGCACATTATAGGAGTATTATCCCCCTAACCGCGCACCAAAAGTTGCTAGCTATAATATTTATATTTTATCCAGAATTAAAAGAAGTTAGTTATTGTTCAAGTTTCAAAGAAAACAGCAGTAGACATCAAATTGACATGCTAAAGCTGGGAATGCCAGAGCAATAATTTAAGTACCTTGACAAACCATTCTAACATACAAATGATTTAGAACCAATTACCAACCTAATGTACGGTCCACAAAGTAGTTAACATTTAAGCCTAGCATCTCTGCTCAGTATAGTCACGACTCACGACCATCTCTACTCAGTATAGTCACAAATTGCAGGAATTTGAAGAAAGGAATCACTCACTTCAATCCAGCGATACGATCGACGAGCTCCGCTGGCACAATCTCGTGCTGAGAGCAGTCCAAACAAAAATTCCACCATAAGCCACGGAAAGAGGCAATTTCTAATTTTCTAAAGGTGCATATGTAACGAGATGGGAAAGTGCGGTGTAGGGCTTTAGGGGGCTTACGTTGCGCATGCCCATCTCCACGGCGGTGAGGACGCGGAAGTCCTCCTTGCAGAGGTAGCGAAGGGCGTTCACGTCGAGCTTCATCGTCTCTTGCTGCTGGACCTCCTGCTGCTGCTACGGAGCAGTGAGCAGGCGGCGATGATTGAGGGAGCTCTTGCTCGCGAGGAACCAATAGGCGGCGGCGTTGGTCGGCGGGTGACTGGCACCAGCCCTCCTCCTCCGTCCTCAACTCAGCTGGTGAGCTGAATGGTCGCTGGGGAGCTCCGGAACCGGTCGTCGCGACGGCTGACGCGGGCGAAGAGTCCCCGACGTGCGGTGGAGAGCGTGGCGAGTGAGGGCGGAGGCGGCCGGGGAGCGTGCGGGCGGCCGAGCCAAACAAGGCGAACTAGGTTTTTCCCTTCGCTTCTCCCTTGTCGGGCTGATGGGCCAAGTTCTGCTCAACACTGGGTTGGACCTGCTCGGCTCACCATACTACTATTTATTTTTTTTGAGGGAACCCATACTACTATTAAGTCACAATGTCTATGGGCCTATTATACTTTAAACGTGTCAAAACTCAAAATCCACGAACCACTGATCAGATTCTCTCTCTTAAAAAAAAAACGAACCACGGATCAGAAAATGGGGGAAAATTTTAGTGCAAACACAACTTCAGTGCAAATGTGCAAACAAGTGGTGGTGGCCATCAGATCGCGATCTAACCGTCCATAGTCTGGTGCGTTGCCCTCTCAATTCCCACCTAACCCCCCAACAAAATACACTTTCTAGCGAAGAAACACCTCCACCTATCTCCTTCCTCGTTCTTCCTTCCAGAAACAGAACAGGAGACAATTTTGATTAGGGCGACGGGAATGGGCCATGGGAACGACAACGATTATGCAGGAGAGGATCGAGGAGAGAACTAGCCATCACAATTGCAAGTTGCGTCCAGGAGTCCGTGCCTTGCATCCATGATCCATCTAAACGACTCCATGAATTCAACGAAAGCTCCAAGTACAATTGGTGTTTACGATGAATCTAGAACCAACGTTTACAAGGCAAATAGTCAATTAAATCATGCCGAGCAGCAACTAGTAAAGTTGCAGAACGAAATTCTTTTTCACACAGTCTGGCTTGCTACCAAACTACCACAAAAAATATCTTTCGAGCTGCAAGCCTGCAATGCTTTAAGTACGACCGAGCTTGAGATTGGAGCTCATTTACACAGGTCCAATTTCCACAATCGGTCAAGCGCATTTTCAATCAGCTGGGGAAGCACAGGACATCATTGTCAGAGGCGGCGCAAGATGAAGCTGAGGTCGACCTGCTCACCGTGGTCCGCAGGGCCCGGGCCCCATCGCCGGCGGTGGTGCAGGGTGGAGGAGGCGGCGGCGGCAGCGAACTTGCGATTCCAGTAGATGAAGGGAAGAATTAGAATATGGAATGTTCGAGCATAATACCATGTCCAGGCCGAATGTTAGAGAGAAAAGGCCGAATGTTAGCAGTAGAGAAATAATTGCTGTTGCCACGGATTCCCGCCGCCATCATCGAAATCGTCTTCTGTTCTGTTTCTGGAAGGGAGAACGAGGGAGGAGTAGGTGGAGGTGTTTCTTCTCGAGAAACTGTTTTTTGGTAGGGGGTTTTCTGTGAGTATACAGAGGTGGGAATTGAGGGGGCAACGCACCAGACTATGGGCGGTCAGATCGCGATCTGAGGGTCACCACAGCTTGTTTGCACCATTTGCACTGAAGTTGTGTTTGCACTAAAATTTTTCCCCAGAAAATGAAGTCTTATTTACACTTCACTAAATAACCCATGCTATTTTTTAAAAAAAAAACTAAAGAACTCATGTTCTGCCAAGCTAACTACTACGTGCACACAACACACACGGAAACACACATGAGCAGACAATCTAACTCGTATTGACCAGGACAGAGCTAGCATAGGTGTACACGTACACATCTAATAATAAACTTTGCAAAAGAAAAAACATTGTATAATCTATGTTAATTGGTATTTAATCATACATTCAAGTGGATACAATCTACTTTATGATTTGTTTATGGACTGAAGAGGAGGGGGGAGGGAGGGCATTGACCTTCTTGAAGTCCTTCTCATACTTTTGCACACCTAATTTAAAAATCCCGCCTCCGCCACTGTACATACACACGAGAACTGAAACACACAAGACCAAACTTCATTGCTCACGCATGCCTCAATCCTCACGGGCCTCCACCATGGGAAGTGGGAACGCATGCATCGATGCCGCCCATTACAAAACAAAGCCTCTGCCCCCCCCCCCCCCCCCACCCCCCCGC
>LAPY01000392.1:84409-96785 GCA_000970635.1 Eragrostis tef | reverse complement strand
CCCCCCCCCCCCCCCTGTGTTGGTTGCAAGGAAGCTTCTTGATGGAGATGTACATACACTATTTGGTTCTGAGTTGATCAACGGTGCAAACGAATAGGAGCTAGAAAGAGCTTGCAGGGTTGCTTGCTGATGTGTTCGAGGTAATGAGAGTTCCAGACGAACAATGGGCCACATTGTTAAAATTCTGGAAGGTGTGGTAGATGTTGAAATGGCACCAGTTCCCAGGTATCTCGTAGGGCTTGTTGAAAATTCAGAGAATGTGAAATTCTCTTCCAACGATCCAAGTGAATATGGCATGAGAGATATGTTTGCTATATAGCTCCTATAGGGTGTATTGTAAAGCCTCTTAGGTGAAGCAGTCCTTATACTGAATTGGGAAATAAAATAGATCAAAGGTTGGTACATTTGGTGTTCTCCTTTTGCCACCTGATCACCTTTGTCCTACTTTCAGAATGCTGTAACTGGTTCCACCTCCATTGCTTGAGTTCCATGTAATCAGATGAAACTTACATGGCATTTAGACACTTGAGTGAATGCTGCTGGCTGAATCAAACATTCGTAAGGCTCACTCACCAGATGACAAATGTTCTGAGGTGAATAGTATGTCAGGTCTGCTAGGACTCCAACAGATCGCATTTTTAAAACTATAATAGGCAGATCACTGTATTTGAAACTGTCTATTACCAGATCGCTTCACCGTCCCTAATCCTTTGTTAATAAGACAAATAAAAATCTGGAAACTTGAAAAAAGCAGCACAGTGGCATCTGAAAATAGCAACATTGATAAGGAAACTGTCAAATGAAAATAATACAGCTGAAGTTGACGATCTACTCCTATATATATGGGTCAGCACTGGTTCTAGAAGGGAAAGAAGATGGAAGGATCAAAGTGAATTAAACGACCCAGTGATGACCAAGAACCAGAGAAAGTTGGGTGCAGAGCAGGTCAACAAGCTAGCCAAGTGGCAGATGTGACTCCGCATTTCGTAGAGAAAAAGTGTTGTCTGCGTATTCATACAACCAGTACGGCAAGATACAGTGTATGATACGGCGTAGAAAAAACTGTTAAAGCGACTGCTACTGCCTGACCATTGGATGCAAAGCCATCAAACCATCTTAGGTCCTGACACCTTTCGTCACCCCCTGTTACTTTGTGGACCCTATTTTCCTTTTGCCAAATGAACTCTCGGAGTCGGATAATAAAAACATTGCAAATACGCCTGCATATATCACTACTTGTATTACTGATAACCATTATTAATACCGATGGTCGACTGAAACTGGACGGACATGGAGACTTCTAACCTTGGAAAAGACAGCACGTCAAGCCACAAATGTACATCCAAGGGCGAGCCTTGTTCTACTAATAATTCAAACATCAGGACTGCGACACATTTTCCATGGAGAAGAGAGAAAAATCCACGCAAAGTAAGATTAATGCAACGACGAATATGGGTAGAAGCTGCACATATGAACAGGAACACCCCTGAGTGTTTATGTTCACAACCTGTTCTGTCTTACCTCGGAACCAGAAGGCAGTCGTTCATGTGCGCTATCCTTGCTCTTACTGCTGCTTTCTTCCCAACAAACTCCATCGCATGCCTCCGATACCCTCAAAGCAAACCAACAGCTCTCAGCGGACCAGAAGCTGATTTCTCAAGATGGCAAATTCGCGCTAGGATTCTTTCAGCCTGCAGGTGAGTAGCCTTTGTTTTTATCACTCTTGTTATTGATATACAAATCAACCAAACGTGGAACTTTTTGAAGGAGAACTTTCCAACATGTTGTTAATAGAGGAAACCTAACAATGTGTTTTATGTTCTATCGTACTATATATGGAATTTCAGTTCCAACCAAGCTTGCTAGAATCTTGACCAGATTTGCTGAAAATTTTATCACCCTAACTGACTAACGGCCTGTTTGTTTGGGCTGGAGCTTTTGAGCTTTTAGAAAAGCTGGCTGTTTGAGTAGCTGAAAAACTGTCTATTAGATTTTTAATATTGGCTTTTATAATATATATTAAGCTTCTCAGCATGCCAAAAGTCAGAAAAGCACCTCTCAGCAAGCTTTTCAGCTTTTAGTTCATTTCATCAGAAGTCAGCTTTTCAGCACTCTAAAAGCCAAATCAGAAGTTTGTTGTTTGTTTCGGCTTTTCAGTTGACTTTTGCTGTTTGTTTCGGCTTTTCAGTTGGCCAGCTTTTCAGCTGGAAAAACCAGCTGAAAACCTTGGAAAAGACAGCACGTCAAGCCACAAATGTACATCCAAGAGCGAGGCTTATTCTACTAATAATTCAAACATCAGGACCGCGACACATTTTCCATGGAAAAGAGAGAAAACAGCCAGGCAAAGTCAGATTAATGCAACGACGAATATGGGTAGAAGCTGCACATATGAACAGGAACACCCCTGAGTGTTTATGTTCACAACCTGTTCTGTCTTACCTCGGAACCAGAAGGCAGTCGTTCAAGTCCGCTTGATTTTGTGAATGGCGACCTGGCTTTCTTCATGTGCACTATCCTTGCTCTTACTGCTGCTTTCTTCCCAACAAACTCCATCGCATGCCTCCGATACCCTCAAAGCAAACCAACAGCTCTCAGCGGACCAGAAGCTGATCTCTCAAGATGGCAATTTCGCGCTAGGATTCTTTCAGCCTGCAGGTGAGTACCCTTTGTTTTTATCACTCTTGTTATTGATATAGAATGAACCAAACGTGGAACTTTTTGAAGGAAAACGTTCCAACATGTTGTTAATAGAGGAAACCTAACAATGTGTTTTATGTTCTATCGTACTATATATGGAATTTCAGTTCCAACCAAGCTTGCTAGAATCTTGACCAGATTTGCTGAAAATTTTATCACCCTAACTGACTAACGGCCTGTTTGTTTGGGCTGGAGCTTTTGAGCTTTTAGAAAAGCTGGCTGTTTGAGTAGCTGAAAAACTGTCTATTAGATTTTTAATATTGGCTTTTATAATATATATTAAGCTTCTCAGCATGCCAAAAGTCAGAAAAGCACCTCTCAGCAAGCTTTTCAGCTTTTAGTTCATTTCATCAGAAGTCAGCTTTTCAGCACTCTAAAAGCCAAATCAGAAGTTTGTTGTTTGTTTCGGCTTTTCAGTTGACTTTTGCTGTTTGTTTCGGCTTTTCAGTTGGCCAGCTTTTCAGCTGGAAAAACCAGCTGAAAGGCTGAAACAAACAGGGCCTAACAATCCCAACAGGTAGAATCTAAGCAATTTATGGTCCTAGTGAAAAACTGCTTACAACCTTAATCATGATTTACACACGATTCTACAACATAAGATTCTGATTGAAAATATGAGTATTAGGGACATTTTATTGCATCGACACTAGTTTCAGTGAATAACAGGCATTGATTTATTAATAATGACACTACAATATGTACACAAAACTATGCATTATTTGGCCAATCTGCGTTAAGACTAGCATATGAATGATGCAATTGTCCTTAAAAAGGGAGAGAGAGATAGAATGATGCAACTGTAACTGAACTGTCAAATGACTACTAACATCACAACTGAAACATGGGGTAAAACATGTGGTACATCGAGAGCCTCCAACCATTTCAAGATTACAGTTCTGTCAACCTAGCTTCCAACTCTGTCAGTATCAGAAAAGTCAACAAACATTGGTATTGTTAACTTTTTTTTATTACCTTAATTTTTTTTCCTGAATCCGATTTGCAGCTGAAGCATCAAAACGGAAGTGGTACATAGGAATTTGGTACAATAAAATCCCAGTACAAACTATAGTATGGGTGGCTAACAGGGAGATACCAATCTCTGATCCAAACTCATCAAACCTAATCATCTCAGATGATGGAAATCTTGCTCTTCTAGTTAACGATTCCAAATCTCCAACGTGGTCCACTAACATTAAGCACAACACAGCTGCCCGCTCCACAGTTGCCGTGCTCCTCAACACTGGGAACCTGGTGCTCAGACATGATTACAATACTTCCATTGTGCTGTGGCAAAGTTTCGATGATTTTACGGATACATGGCTCCCGGGAAACAAGCTCAGCCGCAACAAAAAAACAGGTTTGATCAAGCGAATGATATCTTGGAAAGACCGAGGTAACCCAGCACCAGGGATGTTCTCCATTCAGCTGGACCCTAATGGTGCAAAGCAATACATTCTCCAATGGAATAACTCTAGAGTGTATTGGGCTAGTGGAAACTGGACTGGCAATTCATACACTGGTGTGCCAGAGCTATCACCTACCAATATGTATCCCAACTCACAATATACATTCCAGTTTGTTGACAATGATGAGGAGACATACTTTACGTACAATATTAAGGATGACACACAATTATTTGTTAGGGCTACTGTTGACATGTCAGGTCTGTTCCAGGCCTTATTATGGATAGAGGCAGCACAAGCATGGACAATTTTTTTCACACAACCAAAAGCCAAGTGTACTGTTTACAGAGTGTGTGGAGAAAATAGCAAGTGTAGCGAGGATGCTGCATCACCATGCAGTTGCCTCAAGGGCTTCAGAGAGAATTACCCAACCAACTGGAAACTAAATGATCATACAGCAGGTTGTAGGAGAAATGTACCATTAAAATGTGAAAACAATGGCTCAGTGAAGTTGAAACAAGATAGATTCTATGAAATAAATCGTGTGAAGCTGCCTGATAATGCACACATCTTAGATGCAGCTAATATTCATTCCTGTGAGTCAATTTGCCTAAGGAATTGCTCTTGCACAGCTTATTCTCATAATGCCACTTGTTTGCTTTGGTACAATCATTTGATGAATCTGCAAGATAATATTGGTGGGTCTAGTGATAGTATATTTATTAGATTGGCTGCTTCAGAACTACCCAACCCAGAAACCAAGAAATGGTGGCTAATTGGGATAGTCATTGGTGGGCTTACTCTGCTAAGTTTTGGAGTCACCATTTTATATTATGTTCACAGAATGAGAAGAAGGATAAATGGTTTAAGTCATGGTGGTGGGTCCTTGATCAGTTTCAAGTACAGTGATTTACAGTTCCTCACAAGAAAATTCTCAGACAAGTTGGGTGCAGGGTCTTTTGGCTCTGTGTTCAAAGGAGTTCTACCAGACACAACTACAGTGGCGGTCAAAATGCTAGAGGGATTTCATCAGGGGGAGAAGCAATTCAGGGCAGAAGTGAACCTTGGAAAAGACAGCACGTCAAGCCACAAATGTACATCCAAGAGCGAGGCTTATTCTACTAATAATTCAAACATCAGGACCGCGACACATTTTCCATGGAAAAGAGAGAAAACAGCCAGGCAAAGTCAGATTAATGCAACGACGAATATGGGTAGAAGCTGCACATATGAACAGGAACACCCCTGAGTGTTTATGTTCACAACCTGTTCTGTCTTACCTCGGAACCAGAAGGCAGTCGTTCAAGTCCGCTTGATTTTGTGAATGGCGACCTGGCTTTCTTCATGTGCACTATCCTTGCTCTTACTGCTGCTTTCTTCCCAACAAACTCCATCGCATGCCTCCGATACCCTCAAAGCAAACCAACAGCTCTCAGCGGACCAGAAGCTGATCTCTCAAGATGGCAATTTCGCGCTAGGATTCTTTCAGCCTGCAGGTGAGTACCCTTTGTTTTTATCACTCTTGTTATTGATATAGAATGAACCAAACGTGGAACTTTTTGAAGGAAAACGTTCCAACATGTTGTTAATAGAGGAAACCTAACAATGTGTTTTATGTTCTATCGTACTATATATGGAATTTCAGTTCCAACCAAGCTTGCTAGAATCTTGACCAGATTTGCTGAAAATTTTATCACCCTAACTGACTAACGGCCTGTTTGTTTGGGCTGGAGCTTTTGAGCTTTTAGAAAAGCTGGCTGTTTGAGTAGCTGAAAAACTGTCTATTAGATTTTTAATATTGGCTTTTATAATATATATTAAGCTTCTCAGCATGCCAAAAGTCAGAAAAGCACCTCTCAGCAAGCTTTTCAGCTTTTAGTTCATTTCATCAGAAGTCAGCTTTTCAGCACTCTAAAAGCCAAATCAGAAGTTTGTTGTTTGTTTCGGCTTTTCAGTTGACTTTTGCTGTTTGTTTCGGCTTTTCAGTTGGCCAGCTTTTCAGCTGGAAAAACCAGCTGAAAGGCTGAAACAAACAGGGCCTAACAATCCCAACAGGTAGAATCTAAGCAATTTATGGTCCTAGTGAAAAACTGCTTACAACCTTAATCATGATTTACACACGATTCTACAACATAAGATTCTGATTGAAAATATGAGTATTAGGGACATTTTATTGCATCGACACTAGTTTCAGTGAATAACAGGCATTGATTTAATCATGACACTACAATATGTACACAAAACTATGCATTATTTGGCCAATCTGCTTTAAGACTAACATATGAATGATGCAACTGTAACTGAACTGCCAAATGACTACTAACATCACAACTGAAACATGGGGTAAAACATGTGGTACATCGAGAGCCTCCAACCATTTCAAGATTACAGTTCTGTCAACCTAGCTTCCAACTCTGTCAGTATCAGAAAAGTCAACAAACATTGGTATTGTTAACTTTTTTTTATTACCTTAATTTTTTTTCCTGAATCCGATTTGCAGCTGAAGCATCAAAACGGAAGTGGTACATAGGAATTTGGTACAATAAAATCCCAGTACAAACTATAGTATGGGTGGCTAACAGGGAGATACCAATCTCTGATCCAAACTCATCAAACCTAATCATCTCAGATGATGGAAATCTTGCTCTTCTAGTTAACGATTCCAAATCTCCAACGTGGTCCACTAACATTAAGCACAACACAGCTGCCCGCTCCACAGTTGCCGTGCTCCTCAACACTGGGAACCTGGTGCTCAGACATGATTACAATACTTCCATTGTGCTGTGGCAAAGTTTCGATGATTTTACGGATACATGGCTCCCGGGAAACAAGCTCAGCCGCAACAAAAAAACAGGTTTGATCAAGCGAATGATATCTTGGAAAGACCGAGGTAACCCAGCACCAGGGATGTTCTCCATTCAGCTGGACCCTAATGGTGCAAAGCAATACATTCTCCAATGGAATAACTCTAGAGTGTATTGGGCTAGTGGAAACTGGACTGGCAATTCATACACTGGTGTGCCAGAGCTATAACCTACCAATATGTATCCCAACTCACAATATACATTCCAGTTTGTTGACAATGATGAGGAGACATACTTTACGTACAATATTAAGGATGACACACAATTATTTGTTAGGGCTACTGTTGACATGTCAGGTCTGTTCCAGGCCTTATTATGGATAGAGGCAGCACAAGCATGGACAATTTTTTTCACACAACCAAAAGCCAAGTGTACTGTTTACAGAGTGTGTGGAGAAAATAGCAAGTGTAGCGAGGATGCTGCATCACCATGTAGTTGCCTCAAGGGCTTCAGAGAGAATTACCCAACCAACTGGAAACTAGATGATCATACAGCAGGTTGTAGGAGAAATGTACCATTAAAATGTGAAAACAATGGCTCAGTGAAGTTGAAACAAGATAGATTCTATGAAATAAATCGTGTGAAGCTGCCTGATAATGCACACATCTTAGATGCAGCTAATATTCATTCCTGTGAGTTTATCACCCTAACTGACTAACGGCCTGTTTGTTTGGGCTGGAGCTTTTGAGCTTTTAGAAAAGCTGGCTGTTTGAGTAGCTGAAAAACTGTCTATTAGATTTTTAATATTGGCTTTTATAATATATATTAAGCTTCTCAGCATGCCAAAAGTCAGAAAAGCACCTCTCAGCAAGCTTTTCAGCTTTTAGTTCATTTCATCAGAAGTCAGCTTTTCAGCACTCTAAAAGCCAAATCAGAAGTTTGTTGTTTGTTTCGGCTTTTCAGTTGACTTTTGCTGTTTGTTTCGGCTTTTCAGTTGGCCAGCTTTTCAGCTGGAAAAACCAGCTGAAAGGCTGAAACAAACAGGGCCTAACAATCCCAACAGGTAGAATCTAAGCAATTTATGGTCCTAGTGAAAAACTGCTTACAACCTTAATCATGATTTACACACGATTCTACAACATAAGATTCTGATTGAAAATATGAGTATTAGGGACATTTTATTGCATCGACACTAGTTTCAGTGAATAACAGGCATTGATTTAATCATGACACTACAATATGTACACAAAACTATGCATTATTTGGCCAATCTGCTTTAAGACTAACATATGAATGATGCAACTGTAACTGAACTGCCAAATGACTACTAACATCACAACTGAAACATGGGGTAAAACATGTGGTACATCGAGAGCCTCCAACCATTTCAAGATTACAGTTCTGTCAACCTAGCTTCCAACTCTGTCAGTATCAGAAAAGTCAACAAACATTGGTATTGTTAACTTTTTTTTATTACCTTAATTTTTTTTCCTGAATCCGATTTGCAGCTGAAGCATCAAAACGGAAGTGGTACATAGGAATTTGGTACAATAAAATCCCAGTACAAACTATAGTATGGGTGGCTAACAGGGAGATACCAATCTCTGATCCAAACTCATCAAACCTAATCATCTCAGATGATGGAAATCTTGCTCTTCTAGTTAACGATTCCAAATCTCCAACGTGGTCCACTGACATTAAGCACAACACAGCTGCCCGCTCCACAGTTGCCGTGCTCCTCAACACTGGGAACCTGGTGCTCAGACATGATTACAATACTTCCATTGTGCTGTGGCAAAGTTTCGATGATTTTACGGATACATGGCTCCCGGGAAACAAGCTCAGCCGCAACAAAAAAACAGGTTTGATCAAGCGAATGATATCTTGGAAAGACCGAGGTAACCCAGCACCAGGGATGTTCTCCATTCAGCTGGACCCTAATGGTGCAAAGCAATACATTCTCCAATGGAATAACTCTAGAGTGTATTGGGCTAGTGGAAACTGGACTGGCAATTCATACACTGGTGTGCCAGAGCTATCACCTACCAATATGTATCCCAACTCACAATATACATTCCAGTTTGTTGACAATGATGAGGAGACATACTTTACGTACAATATTAAGGATGACACACAATTATTTGTTAGGGCTACTGTTGACATGTCAGGTCTGTTCCAGGCCTTATTATGGATAGAGGCAGCACAAGCATGGACAATTTTTTTCACACAACCAAAAGCCAAGTGTACTGTTTACAGAGTGTGTGGAGAAAATAGCAAGTGTAGCGAGGATGCTGCATCACCATGTAGTTGCCTCAAGGGCTTCAGAGAGAATTACCCAACCAACTGGAAACTAGATGATCATACAGCAGGTTGTAGGAGAAATGTACCATTAAAATGTGAAAACAATGGCTCAGTGAAGTTGAAACAAGATAGATTCTATGAAATAAATCGTGTGAAGCTGCCTGATAATGCACACATCTTAGATGCAGCTAATATTCATTCCTGTGAGTCAATTTGCCTAAGGAATTGCTCTTGCACAGCTTATTCTCATAATGCCACTTGTTTGCTTTGGTACAATCATTTGATGAATCTGCAAGACAATATTGTTGGGTCTAGTGATAGTATCTTTATTAGATTGGCTGCTTCAGAACTACCCAACCCAGAAACCAAGAAATGGTGGCTAATTGGGATAGTCATTGGTGGGCTTACTCTGCTAAGTTTTGGAGTCACCATTTTATATTATGTTCACAGAATGAGAAGAAGGATAAATGGTTTAAGTCATGGTGGTGGGTCCTTGATCAGTTTCAAGTACAGTGATTTACAGTTCCTCACAAGAAAATTCTCAGACAAGTTGGGTGCAGGGTCTTTTGGCTCTGTGTTCAAAGGAGTTCTACCAGACACAACTACAGTGGCGGTCAAAGTGCTAGAGGGATTTCATCAGGGGGAGAAGCAATTCAGAGCAGAAGTGAGCACCATAGGAAACATTCACCACATAAACTTGATTCAGCTGCTTGGATTTTGCTCTGAAGGCGAGAAGAGATTGCTTGTCTATGAGTATATGCCCAATGGTTCTCTTGATCAACATTTGTTTCATAGTAGCTCTACGAGTTTGAGTTGGGAAACAAGATATCAAATTGCTATAGGGATTGCCAAGGGTTTGGCTTATCTGCATGATGACTGCCGAGATTGCATCATACACTGTGATATCAAGCCGCAGAATATACTGTTGGATGCTTCACTTGTTCCAAAAGTGGCAGATTTTGGACTGGCCAAGTTGCTAGGTCGAGAATTTAGCAGAGCTCTAACATCTATGAGGGGAACAGTAGGATATCTGGCACCAGAATGGATCAGTGGTGAGGCCATCACAATAAAGGCAGATGTTTTCAGCTATGGAATGTTGCTTTTCGAGATTATATCAGGAAAGAGGAATCTGGAACAAATAGGGACAGGCACAGAGACATTTTTTCCTGTGTTGGCTGCAAGGAAGCTTCTTGGAGGAGAAGTGCACACACTACTGGACACAGAAAGTATCACCGGTGTGAATGTTGGAGAGCTAGAAATAGCGTGCAAGGCTGCTTGTTGGTGTATCCAGGATAATGAAAGTTCCAGACCAACAATGGGAACGGTTGTCAAAATTCTGGAAGGGGTGGTACATGTCGAAATCCCACCAATTCCAAGGTATCTTGAAGTGCTTGCTGAAGGTTCAGAAAATGTGGAGTTCTTTTCATACGAGACAACTGAATAGGTTACAGGAAATATGTCTCCTACATCTATATAAGTATGTTCCTATAATGTAGCTGTGATGAGTGTGGTGTAACGCATTATTAGGTGAACCAATCCTTATACAGAGTTATAATCAGTTGAGAAATGAAATAAATCAAAGATCAGAGCACCTGGTGTTCTCTTTGTGCCAACCACCTTTGTCTTTCTACTTCCAAAATGCTATAATCAGTTTTGCGTCCATTGCCTGAATTCCATGTAACCATACGATTTTTGATGTGGCATTTCCGACACCCGAGGGGATGTTGCTGGCTGAATCAAGGATTCGCAAGACTCACTCAACATACAAATGTACCGTAAGGTCAATGTGATGTCGGGCTAAAAACTTGTAAATGGCTATTACCCAACACCAAATTAAAAGCCACATCACGGAATGACAAATATAAAGCACAACAACGCAAATGAGTTGAAATTTGAGGTCATTTCTCAACAGATAAGAACGTTTAAATACAAAAAAATCGCAACATTAGGCCACAATTGCCCCCCTTAACAATAGGGGTTTTTAGTCCGAAAGACATATGTGACGATTAAATTAGGGAGGAGAAGCACGGCACCTAGGGCCGGCCAGAAGGCCATAGAAAGAGAAGCAAGGTTCTACAGAGAATAATCCCTAATTTAAATAGTAAGAACATCACAATCATATATGACCACGCTAATTCAGATTCAAGGCTAGGTACCTTGTCGAACGGAGATACGGCGCGGCATGCTGCATTGTGGACGACCGCACAAGTCCATGACAAACCGACGCAGCACAGCTGCAAGCCGAAGGCCGGCAATGGACGGGAAAAGGAATGAGAAAATGCGGCACGCGACAGATGCAGCGCAGGGACTAGGGGAGGGGAGGAGCGTAGACTTCGGCGACCGGCGGCGCGGTGGGGCGACATGGCCACGTTGGCGATTTCTCCGTGTTGCTGACCGCTGAGCGAACTGCCAATGTGGGCTTCGTGGGCTGGTGACACACTTCTTGCGTCCCGCGGCCCAGAAACAGAGATAATTGGATTAATAAAATTAAATAAACACGCTGAAGAAAATGTCTGGGTGGTGTAGTTGGTTATCACGTTAGTCTCACACACTAAAGGTCCCCAGTTCGAACCTGGGCTCAGACAATATCCATTTTTTTAGCAAATGAAAACATAAAAATTCATCTGTCACATTTTTTTTAAAGAAAAACTACATATGGATGTTTTCTTCACGACTCAGCCATTGGCTGCATATTCTCAAATTGATGTCGGACAACAAAATCTAATTCAAATTATGATTCAATTTGTCACACTTAGCATTTATCTGGGGAACATATGTTCACATGTAAGCGAAGGGCTAAAATGCCGATACAACTCTAGCGAATTTTGCAGTGACGTGTGAATTGAATGAATTTCCCTGGAATTTGGGTGCATTTCTCAGTTCGGAGTTGGAAGTCACTGATTCAACCAGTTCAGTAAATTACAGTATCTTCCAGAATGCTTCGGGTATAAAATGGGAGAAGCGGTAGACACTCGACACAGCAACCCCATTCAAAATTCGAATTCTTCCCCCACTTCCCAATTCCTTGCTTTTCCCCATTCTCCCGGTGCCGCTACTCCCTCCGTCCCGCTCGAACCACCCAATTCGATCTGCAGCTCCAGAAACCTAAACCCCCCATGAAGATCTCCGAGCTCTCCCCCGAGTACCGGCAGGGGGCCCCTGCCCGGG
>LAPY01000392.1:73926-84366 GCA_000970635.1 Eragrostis tef | reverse complement strand
CACCCTCCCCCCCGCCGACGCCGCCACGTCCCCGGGACTCAATGAGGCGTTCCGGCTCAAGGTGTGGAACATCGGCTTCCGCCTCTGGAACGCGTCCGTCGACCGCGCCAACTCCGACGCCCTGCCGAGGGGCCCCGCCTCCAGGGTCGCGGAGGCGGAGATCCGGCAGGCGGCGCCGGAGCTCCTCCTCCTCGCAGGCCTCCCCGATGGTGTCCCCAGCGCCGCGGCGAAGGCGGCCGCTCTCTTCCACCGCGCCGGCATGGTCTGGCTTGACCTCGGCCGCTCCGACCTCGCCTCCGCCTGCTTCGAGAAGGGCACGCCGCTGGTCTCCGCCGCCGACACGGAAGAGGACCAGGCCGTGCTGCTGGGCCTCAACCTCGCGCGGGCGCGCGCGGCTTGCGGCGCGGGCGACCACGCTCTCGCCGTCGCGCTGCTGGGCCGTTCCAAGCCCCTCGCGGCGGCATCTCCCGAGGGGATCAAATCCCTCGCCGAGGAGCACCTCTTCATCGGCAGGGCTGCGCTCTCCATCAGCCCCCCGGATCCCGCCCTCGATGCGTCCAACCTCCTAACCGAAGCGCTTGATCTCTGCGAGAAGGCGGCGGCCTCGCCCTCCTGTGCCACTCCTACGACCCCGGGATCAACTCCAACAACCCCAAATCTCCACGGGCTCAGGATTCAATGCATCCGCTTCCTCGCCGTCGAGCGTCTTCAAGCCAACGACTACGAGGGCACCCTGCGCTGTATCAGAGTCTCGAGGACCTCGCTTGGGCTGGGGGAGGAGCACCCGAGCATTGGGTTCACGGCGATGCGCGCGTGTATCGGCAGCGGGAACTTGGCTGAGGCCGAGAGGGAGCTCGAGAGGCTCATAGCCAACTCCGAAGCACCGGACTGTGTATGCGTGTCGGCGGCGGAGAAATACCTTGCCAGCGCGGGGCCGGAGGCGGCACTTAAGGTGCTACTTGCGCTGGCTGCACGTTGCCGCGCCGAGGGTGCTGCTGCTGCAGCAGCATTGAGGATTGTGAAGAAGGTGGTCGAGGGTGCCGGCGGGGGCACTGCGCGTGCCAAAATGGTAGCTGAGCTTGTGTCTGATGAGAAGGTGGTGGCACTGTTCGATGGCCCTGCTAACACCCATGATCGTGGCACAATGCACATGCTGCTATGGAGCTGGTTTGCATTCTCTTATCCAATAATTTTATATACTTACTCTGTAAATGTGTGCACATGCTGAATCTGTCATATGGAATTTTGGGACAGTGGTGCTGAACATTTCCAAGCAAAGAATTACGAGACCGCTGCTGATTTAATTGAGAGATCGATGCTTTATGTTTCCCGTGATGAGGAAAGCAGATCCCGTCGTGCAGACTGCTTTCGAGTGCTTAGCCTTTGCCATATGGCACTTCGGCATCTCGATCGTGCCCAAGAGTTCATCAATGAGGCAGAAAAGGTACATGTCTTTCTCGTCATGACCTTGCTTAATGATCTTATGTCATGCTTCTTATGTTTGTCTCAATTGGTATCTGTAGGTTCAACCCAATATCCTCTGTGCTTTTCTGAAGGTAATGGTCTATGTTTGCTGTCAGTTTTATAGGAATCTGATTGAAGTTGTTAACACTTTTTACTAATACAGATATATTTTTTTAGTTTAAGATCCATCTGCAGAAGAAGGAGGATGATGAGGCTATCAAGCTGATGAAGATCATGGTGGGTTATGTTGACTTCAACCCCGAGTTCCTGACACTCTCAGTTCATGAAGCTTTGGCCTGCAAGTCTGGCCGTGTGGCAGTTGCTTCATTAATCTTCCTTCTAGGCCTCTACTCTGCCGGAAAGCCAATGCCAATGACTGAGGCTGTGGTCCTCCACAACCTTATAGCCCTCCTCCTACGTGAACCAGGGTCTGAGGCTGAGATCCTGAAGTACTCAAGACGTGCCAAGCTAAGGATGGCTGAGCTTGGTCTGGAAGTTTTTTTTGGCAAGGGAACTGTTGGGCTGCATGAACTGCATTGGTTTGCAGTCAGTGCATGGAATATGGCCTTAATGGTGGTAAAGGAGAAGAAGTATGATTATTCCGCTGAGTTCTTTGAGCTGGCAGCTGATTTTTTTGACTCAAGTACTGGTGAGGATAATGCAAACCGCTGTATGGTTTGCAAATCATTGATCATGTGTGTCAGTAGCATGCTCTATGCCGAGGAGCTAAACATATCTCCTTTATCAGATTCAGACCTTAAAAAGGGCGTTGAGATGCTCAGCAGAGCTGGCAAGGTACATATAGAGCTTTCTAACTTTCAACAGTTATTGATATCTGCATGTTTTAAAGTGATTTTTGTTTCACACATTATTTTTATTCAGTTGTACTTATTTGCAGCTATTACCAGTAACTTGGCCTTCGACTCCAGTGACCTCTGATCAGTTGGAGGATAACAACTTGTTATTTCTTTATACCGTCAACTTCTACCAAATTCTTGACAGGATGGGCACTAGCACACACCCTCAGCAGCTCCAACTTGTCAAGAGTTATGCAGCATCTAAATCATGTACACCAATTCATCTTCTCAAACTCGGAAAAATAGCTTCTGAAAGTAACCAACCAAATCTTCAGGTTGCTGAATTTGTCCTGAATGCCAGCATTACCACTGCCCTTGCTTCTCATTCACCAAACTATGAGGTAATCAGTGCTGCTCTCAGAAAGCTGGTATGCCTTGCTGGTTCCCAAGACTACAATGGGATGAGTGATGCTGCCTATGACGTATTCCGACAAGCTTACCAGATTGTGGTTGGACTAAGAGATGGTGAATATCCATCTGAGGAAGGGAAGTGGCTTGCAACCGTTGCATGGAACAAGTCATTTTTGGCTGTGCGACTTCGGCAACCTTCAATTGCTAGAAAATGGATAAAGATGGGCCTAGATCTTGCTCGGAATTTTGAAAGCATGGAGAAGTCTATACCATTTATGGAGAAATACTTCGAGTGCTTTCAGAAGATATCTGGTCAAGAACCTGATGAATGTAGTCAGCATGATGGCGCACCAAGCACGAGCATGTCTGGTAGTGTGTCTCAACCTGTCCTGGTTTAGAAATTGTGAGTGGGCCAATTCATGCCTGGAGATATAAATAGATCATTTGATCACTGTGTGCTCAATTCTTGTACTGGAGTAAGAACATCTTCCAGTTTTACTATGCTCCTGTGCAGCAGAGACTTTGGGTACATGCATTCAAATTTATTTTGACATTTTTTAGTTGAGCTTTCTGTGCACTAATCATATAAAAATGTTCCTTAGGAAGCTGTTATAATTCAGTACCATATATAGATTGTATTGTTGCCATACAATTCTCGTGGAATAAAAATAAGGTTAAAGAGGAGCAGAAAAGGGACCAGAAACATTCTACACAGTCATAGACCTATCTTACCTACACTACGCTGATATCAAAGGGGGTAACAGAAAATCCTTTCCCATCACTCTGTGAATGCCCCTTTCCTTTTATTATCTACTGCCTTACACAGGGACCGGGTTCTGATGGTGAGGCACGACCATAACCAGCTAGTGGTGCAGCAGCTACGCCTCTTTGGTTCAGCAAACACCGGAAGCGTGCCAATCTTGATGTGACTGATCGTGGGTCTTTTGCAAGCTTCTCGGTCGGAGTCCACAGTCTCTCTTCAAGCCAATGCAACGCAAGAGAATCAGTGAGTCAGAGTTGCTCAAACAGGTGGTAGTGCATTCATGCATTCCATGGTACATGTATATTATTCATCAATTGGCATGTATATTTCACACTATCAGAAGCTAAAAGATTGCTCATATATGCCAACGATTGCAGATCATTCATGAACCAAACCTAACAGATTTATTAATATGTTTGTCTATCATTGTTCATAAAGCTGCTAAATAGTGCAAAGCCTTTGAAGATTTATACTGCATTATGCTCTTCTTGTTGTTACTGCATTATGCTCTTCTTTCAAAGAATGTAGATCTGAGCTGTGAGCAGTTATCTTCTACCTCTTTTGCTACAAATTTTGCTGGTATCTCTAGTTATACTTTAGAATATCTGCTTGCTTTCCTCTCTGCTAAAAAAGTTTCACTCGGTGGAAGTTATTAGTTAAATGTACTATTGCCTTGCAATGGTAACTGATTGGAGTACTGTGTTACACACTACATCTCTCCTACATTCGTTATATAAATTATACAAAGATGATCGTAGGTTAGAATTAAGACTGTGGCACATTCTCAAAATAATATATATATACACTGGCTTGCACAATAAGGCATGCATTATATTTGAAATATTCCAAGGCATTAATTGAAATGCTTGAGATTTAAAGTCAATTACCTGCAGCTGCCGCAGCACGTGGCCAAATAGTTTGTTCAATGTCTGATGCATCAATTTCCTCACCCCACATGCAAACCTCACCGCCAATGACCAAGTGATGCTGTTTTGAGTCATTGATACCTTTCAGGGGTTCATTCATGTAAAATCCCTCCCATGAGGCATCCAAGTGATCTAGGTACCACTTGTCCTGGTTGCTCACTATGCATCTAAGCCCTGCAGCAACCACTTTCGGTGCCACGTCCTCTCCAAGCCTGTTAGTTTATGGGCAAATCTACAACTGTTAACTATTGGTAGCATTCGAGTGCTTTCAGAAGATATCTGGTAAAGAACCTGATGAATGTAGTCAGCATGATGGCGCACCAAGCACGAGCATGTCTGGTAGTGTGTCTCAACCTGTCCTAGTTTAGAAATTGTGAGAGGGCCAATTCATGGCTGGAGATATAATAGATCATTTGATCGATGTGTGCTCAATTATTCTTGCATCTGGTTATGAGAATTTTGCATCCATTTGATAATTTCTATATAAGTATGTAAATTCTTGTCCTGGGAGTAAATGCATCTTCGAATTTTACTCATGTGCAGCAGAGATTTTGAGTAAATGTATTCAAATTATTTTGACATATTTTTAGTTGAGCTTTCTATGCAAGACAACAAATCATATCATTGTGGTCTGTAGGAAGCTGTTATCATTCATTGCCATACTAGATTGTATTGCTGTCATACAATTTTTTTGGCATAAGCCAAAGGTTAAAGAGGAGCAGAAAAAGGACCTGAAACATTCTAGTCATAGACCTATCTTACCTACACTACGCTGGTATCAAAGGGAGTCAACAAATCCTTTTCCATCACAGGATGACTTGTTTACCTCTGTGAATGCCCCTTTCCTTCTATTATCTACTGCCTTACACAGGGACCAGGTTCTGATGGTGAGGCGCGACCGTAACCAGCTAGTGGTGCAGCAGCTACGCCTCTTTGGTTTAGCAAACACCTGAAGCGTGCCAATCTTGATGTGACTGATCGTGGGTCTTTTGCAAGCTTCTCAGTCGGAGTCCACAGTCTCTCTTCAAGCCAATGCAAAGCAAGAGGATCAGTGAGTCAGAGTTGCTCATAGAGATGGTAGTACATTCATGCATTCCATGGTACATTAGAAGAGTGTTTGTCATCAAATTACATGTATATTTCGAACTATCAGAAGCTAACAGTTTCCACATAAACCTTTCCTTTGTTACTGGAATTATGCCTTGAAAATATTTTGATATATGCCAACTTGATTGCACATCATTCATCATGAACCATATCTAACAGATTTATTAATATGTTTGTGTATCCTTGTTCAAAAAGCTGCTAAATAGTGCAAGCCTTTGAGAATTTATACTGCGTAAGCTCTTTTTCTTCATCATTTTAAAGAATGTAAATCTAAGCTGTGACCAGTTATCTTCTACCTCTTTTGCTACAAATTTTGCTGGTATCTCTGGTTATACTTTAGAATATCTTCTGTACTATTGCCTTGCAATTTTATAACTGATTGGAGTACTGTGTTACACACACTGTCTTCTACATTCGTTATATAAATTATATATGATTGTAGCTTACAATTAAATTAAGACTGGCACATTCTCAAAAAAAAAGAGAGAAAAAAAACTGGCTTGCACAATAAGTCATGCATTATATTTGAAATATTCCAAGGCATTAATTAAAATGCTCAAGCTTTTTAGTCAATTACCTGCAGCTGCCGCAGCACGTGGCCAAATAGTTTGTTCAATGTCTGATGCATCAATTTCCTCGCCCCACATGCAAACTTCACCACCAATGACCAAATGATGTTGTTTTGAGTCATTGATACCTTTCAGGGGTTCGTTCATGTAAAATCCCTCCCATGAGGCATCCAAGTGATCTAGGTACCACTTGTCCTGGTTGCTCACTATGCATCTAAGCCCTGCAGCAACCACTTTCGGTGCCACGTCCTCTCCAAGCCTGTTAGTTTATGGGCAAATCTACAACTGTTAACTATTGGTAGCAGTAAGAAGAACCAGAATGGACTCAATATGATCCCACATTTCAATGTAAATGATAACTGAATCTCTGCTCTTTGTTTCAGAACATGTATCAATCTTAAGTACTACTACTTTTCCTTGCATATTGAAAACTACTGGTGACTCTAATGAAAACATCTTATGAAACTGGGGCTCAAGAGCTCTAATCGTAAGCTACATCACCCCCCCCTCACCGCACCACAACCAACCCCCCCCCCCCCCCCCCCCCCCCAACCCACCCAAAAAAAAAACAGTGAGTTACCAGTTATGCACCACGGTTTTACGGTCCAGTTTGTCTCCAAAGCTGTTAAATGTTTCTTCCCTGCAAGCGTTAAACAATGTGTATTAAATTGTTAAGGTTAGTAACTTCATTGGACCTATCTGTAAATAGGCATACATACCAATTAATGATATCATAGCCATGTGATATTGCTATCTGTTGAGATCTTAATACAAAATCTCTGTATGCATCTGATACATTCATATGATTATTTTTCAACCTGTAGAAGAATCATTGAATTAATTGACTGAAACAAGTATGTAGTGAATTTATTATCTACTTACGACAAAAAGAAGACACTCCAACACATCAGGTAAGTTGTTAAATTATGTTCTCTGAATAGCATAGGAATATACCATCCTTCAATATGGGGTGTTGCAGTCCAGCAGCCTGAAATCATGAACGAATGGGTATGATATATAGATCTATAGGCTAGTTGACTGTTGGACATCAACTGTAGATGCAATTCTTCTGCTTACTTGTGTTAACTTCATCACCGCCTAAGTGGGCAAATTTGAACTTAAAAACCTTGCTAAAATCTGAAAGAAAACAGAAAGTATGAACTCTGTTAGGCCGTTGTATGTATTTTTACTGTTTATCCATTACTCCCTCCGGTTTTCAATATATGACACCATTAGCATTTTTACCGTCATATATTAAAACCGGAGGGAGTATAAATGTTCCTCATTTTTATGAATAACATGCTCTTTCAGGACATGAATACAAATGAACAGTGCTTTAAAGTATCAATCTTATAGCCACTTCATTTCTGTTGAAAAAATCTGAATGATGTACTACCTGAAAGAATACCATCAATGACTTCAAATGTGAAATTGTTACTGATATCAAGTGGTTCTCTGCAGGTATCTGATGGCGACAATGATGGGTAGCCAACGCCCCTGAAATTGGTACGATTTCAGAATTTCAGAATTTGTTTGTCATATATTATATATCAATTGAACTAAACTGCACTTATAAACTCCATTGAATTGTATTAATTTAATGTAATATGAACAATTTTTTGGGCTCTAAATGATACTATGTAGTTCGGGGGCATATGATTAGTCATAATACAGCAATTGACCTTTACCTCAAAAGAAAAGAAAAACAGCAATTGACCTTTGGTCGTAATGAAGTTTCTTACCATGAGCGGGCATGTCCAGGAACGTCAATCTCAGCCAACACATTTACACCTCGCTTTTCAGCATACCTGCTTAGATATGGATATGTAGTGTTAATGTGGGAGAGATCTAGCCACTAAGTTTATGAGAACTGAAAAGGGAGGGGCAAAATGGGAAAGTTTGATATGCAATAAAAATGTTCAGCGTTTGATTGACATTATGTCATTGAAGTCCATAAATAGATTTTCTTCCAGTCATTATGTCATTGCCTTGGCCTGTAAGGGCTCCATGTTGGAGATATCCAAAGAAGTGGCCCCGCGTCAACATAGTTAACTCGCAAACTCTTCCATTTCATGTTCTGTTCCCATTTTTATGTACATAACTGAAGAAATATTAGAACATGCGTTTTTTCCCCTTTTGTTGGACATGTTTTCCAATGTTTCCATTGTTTTGAAGCAACTATCTCCCAGTTTCTGTTGTATGTGAAATTTCAACCATTTGGTAATGAAAGTAGAACGCACCGTACGATGTCTATAGCATCAGACATCGTGTATCTCTCTGAGTAAGAGTATGAGCCATTCCACAATTTGGGGTATGAAGGTATTTCGATGGGAAAAGACTGCTCATCCACGATGTGCCAGTGGAGTACGTTCTGCATGTGAAAGAATAAAAGGAGTAACATACAATTACTGGAACTAACTTTCAGGAACATAAACGAATTTGCAAGAATAGTTTGAGTCTTCTGTAACTTTTCAGCCAAACAATTCAAATCGAGAGGCATCAGACATACCAGTTTACTGTAGGTCATTGCATCGATCACTCCTTTGATTGTCCTAACAGGCAGGTAATGTCTTGCGGTATCTGCAAGCATTAGGCTTAAGTTAACTGTTGCCTGCATTTATAGCATTTGATATTTAGAAGCTTGTGAAAGGTGGAAATTGTGATTATATCTAACCAATAAGAAGTCCTCGGTAGGGAAATCTGGGTGCATCACTAATTATCCAAGGAGCTGAGTTGAGTTCAATAAGCCTTGATGTGAAATCAAAATAACATAACTGCCCAAATGTCTGCATTCATGAAAACTTTACTGTTGGACTACAATATCGGGATTCTAAACTTTGTTCGCATGTATTCATTACTTGTAACTTGATGAATCATGCGAGGTAGTTACCTGTAAAGCATGAAGTGCTCCAAAAACTGTTTGAGCCTACAAAAGTTTGCAAGATGTTATCAATTTCTTTATGAGTTATATCATGCATAAATGATGAGATCTAATTTTTTTTCTCTCTCGAAAAGAAAAACAATGAGATGTGATTTCATCACTCATTTTGTTTCTTTTGAAACCTGATTATATTTCCCAGTTCATAAGAGAATTCCGATGAAGTATTTCCCAGTTCATAAGAGAATTCCGGTGAAGAGGTTTTAGAAAGTAGGATACCATTATGCATGTTAACAAGGGAATTGCAGCAACTAGGAGTAAGATTCTAATATCTTTTTAGATATTGAGCTTTTACTAACCTCGATCTGTGCATACAGTGGTTCTCCTGTTGTTGGGACAGTTAAGTTATATGACTCATCTACTCCAAAGTTGAGCTGCAGAAGATGAACAATGCGAAGTATTAGCAGAAACAAATGTTGCAATTTCTGGACGAACCAGCAGGTTATCAGATCAATCAAGCAGATTACCTCATCTTCAGGTGTATGGACAACTATGTTTACACAGGTGAGAACCAAACTTCTGTTGCTACCATCAACAACGTGGTTCATTGTAATAAAATCAACCATCCTCTGGAAGGCATCCTTCAAGATTGCTTTCTCGTCAAAATACATGCTTCCCACCATTGACATTGCGATATCTTTTTTGACATAGAGTTTCTGTGTTCCATGGGACACCGACTTTGGCATCGGCCACAAGTCGATGTTATCAGAGGCAATGCATGATCCAATCGCCAGAAATGCAAGGAGCAGCCCCAAAGCCGGTGCCATCTTTGCGAAGTTTACAGAAACTGCAAAACATGGTGTAAGAAAAGAATCAATGAGTTGCGAGTTTTGCTAAATAGTCTGCAACTACTGCAGGTTCGACAATCTTTTCTTGAGTGAGAAGTGATGGAAAGGACAAGTCGCAAAGAACAATGCTGCAATCTGCAAGCGCAAGGTATACCTTTCCCTTCTTCCTACACCTGTTCGGCAGAGAACCAATGGGAAAGCTTGTTGAACTCCTATCTTAGGACAAAGACGGGTGACGAAGAGGTATATGAGGAGGAACGGCACTACGACATTGCAAACTGAGGTCAAGGAGTGGTTAGATGGAGGGAAGAAAAGGCATGCGCAGGTCTGCTGCGCTTCGGTGACCCCAAAACAGATACGGATGGCCAGGCAGTCAGCTCACTGATGCTAATTTTGGTATGTACGCTACTCCATATAACCTATATATTGAGGCTTCTATTTTCTTTTTTTTTCCTAATAGACATGGCTGCCACATGATCAGTGCGCGATGTACAGTTTTTTTTTTATTAATTAATACATGCCTAAACGGGAACGTTCTGCCATTTCGTGCTAATACTTTGTTACAAACTGCGTTAGTTTTTGTTTTTGTGCTGGCGAGATGGCAGCAACGGCGAGTTGCCGCTGGTTGGTTCGTTGTGGCTAGCAAAATGTGTGAATGGTAGGTGGCTCACAAATAT
>LAPY01000392.1:50713-63493 GCA_000970635.1 Eragrostis tef | reverse complement strand
CGCCGGCCCCGCCGTGCTGGTGAAGAACCTCTACCTCTCCTGCGACCCCTACATGCGCGGCAGGATGCGGGACTTCCACGAATCCTACATCCCCGCATTCAAGCCCGGATCGGTGAGCCGCTTCGCTTCCCCTCTCTCGTTCACCTTGGGCTCTGCCGTTAATTGCTGGAGAAAGTATGTGTGCGTTCACCTGCGTCGAGTTTGCTGATGTGGCCATTCTGGATCTTTGAAGGCTATTGAAGGGTTCGGCGTGGCGAGGGTGGTTGACTCCACTCATCCTGAGTTCAGTGTAGGCGACATTGTTTCGGGGATGACTGGATGGGAACACTACAGTCTGATCACCAAGCCTCAACAGCTGACGAAGGTTCAGCAAAGCGACATACCACTCTCCTATCATTTGGGCCTTCTTGGTTAGTTCCTTATTACTCTTAAAAGTTTGGATTCCTCAGTCAAATTGGAAATACGAATAGGATGCAGAAATCAGCAATGGAAGATGTAATGATGCGAACTAATCCAAAAAAAACAGGCCTTTGGAACTTGGGAGGCAGCATGTGTATGGCACTTTCAGGAGAGTTAGGTGGTGTTAGAGTAAGATGAATGATCAATAAAACAGTTTTCTAGCACCTTGAGGGCAGAATACTATGGGAAGAAATAAGTTAATTGGGTGAGAGTTGGTGTGGTTGTGCTGTTGAGGGAATTGTGGAGTGACATATTATTGGTTGGCTGATATTGTAATGAATGAATGCCATCATGGAATTAGTCTACTGCAGTTGATGTTTCTGAAATTCTCTTTGCAAGTTATTCTTTGCTCCTGTAATTTTGCATCTCTTATTATTCTCTTCCCCCCACAGGCATGCCTGGTTTTACAGCTTATGTTGGATTCTATGAGTTCTGTTCACCTAAGAAGGGGGAGTTTGTCTATGTTTCTGCCGCATCTGGAGCAGTTGGCCAGATTGTCGGTCAACTAGCAAAGCTCCATGGCTGCTATGTTGTGGGAAGTGCGGGAACAAATCAGAAGGTACTGTCTTCCCTTGAAAAATACTCATACTAGCATTTGCATGGATCACCTGTATAGTATATCATCTTTGGGGCACAATGATCTTTCAGGTTGACCTCCTCAAGGAAAAGTTTGGATTTGATGCAGCTTTCAATTACAAGGAAGAGCCTGACTTGACTGCTGCCTTAAAAAGGTTAGGCCTTCTCCTTGGAAAATCGATATCAGCTTAATTCGTCTTGTGTGAACAACTGATGATCCAATAGAATGAACTTCTAGTTCGATCATGAATCTCTTTGCTAAATATTGATGAGCCTATGTTAATCGCTCGCCTAGCAGGCTTAGACATACGTTTTCTGATAATACCTTGTTCATATAAAGCATTTTGTAATCATTACTAAAACTGTTGAACTGTCTAAGCAATATACATGTGCAAAATATTTTCTGTCACGTGATCAAGTAAACTTGACAAAGATTTCAAGTCATAATCATGCTAGTTACCATGCACTTCGACACACACGTGGCATTATTCATCCCCATACACTAACAAAATTTACTATGAAGTGCACATAACAAAATTTTCCCAGCTCCCTTTCTCAAAGTAGCTTTCTTCAGAACACGTTTTCCTTTTCTAGAATTCAGCTCCATACCCAGCAAAATGAAGCTAATTTTGGTGCAAAATAACCAAATGTTTTCCTATTTAGGTACTTTCCTGAAGGCATTGACATATACTTTGAGAACGTAGGTGGGCCGATGCTTGATGCTGTACTTCTCAACATGCGGAATCATGGCCGCATTGCTGTATGTGGAATGGTTTCCCAGCACGGGTTAACTGATCCTGTTGGCATCCACAGCCTCTATTGCCTGGTAATTAAGAGGATACAGATGAAGGGATTCATCCAGAGTGATCACCTCCACCTGTTTCCACAGTTTATGGAAGATATTACCAGGCATTACAGAGACGGTAAAATTGTGTATGTAGAAGATATGACACTGGGGCTGGAGAATGGACCCGCTGCTTTTGTTGGTCTGTTCAGTGGTAAAAATGTTGGCAAGCAGGTGGTATGCGTATCACAGGATTGAAAGCCCGTCTAAATTACAATTACAGTGAACACTAGAAAAGCATGCTGATAGCGAAAGAACCTCAGTTGGGTTCGGCCGAAAAGGGGAATCTCTTATTTAGCGGGGCAACTGTTGGATGTTTTCTTGATCTTGTTTCAAACTTTACTTGCTGCTGTATTGTACTTTTTTTTTTCAATTGTACCAAATGAATTCAAAGTATGAAGGCCTGTTATTCTGAATGAATCCCAAGTGATAAATAGTTAGGAGATATATCTTTTTTCGAGAACGTGCAAGATTTTCGAGAACTCTGTTATATATCCCTGTCAGCATCATTTTATTTTCTCATGTACTTCGCATGTGTCGCAACTTAACAAATACTTTAAGTCGTTTCTTTGTTTGCGAATACGTGTGTTTGTATACTTTTATAGAGGAATGATAGGGCCTCGGGGAACTTAGCAAACGTCATTTAGAGTTTCATTCCTGTTTAGTGGGAATTTCAACACTACGAATTTCCAAAATTAACCTGAGGCACCAAACAAACCAATTAACTTTGAATGCGAAGTCAACTACCGTATAATAGCAATTCACCGAATATTGAACAAGAAGACTTGAGCAACCCTTGCACCAAAAAGAAAAGAACAAAAGAAAAGACATGAACAGACATCTTCATCCGATTGCTCTTCCCCTTCTACGCGCGTTGCTCGTTTACTTGCAACTATCCACATGTTCCCGTTGTAAGTCAACGTCGACTGGAGATGCTTGACGCAGATCCGGTCTTTCTGTCAATATGTGCACCGGAGTCTCTTCCGTGCGAGGAAAATTTCGTAACACGAGTTGTGTCCCCAGCGTCATCTATCTTCACCCGGCGCAACGACGCCATCCGTCCCTCCGCCGGGCTGGCAGGATCCATTGACGATCCAACGCCATTCTCTCCCACTGCTCCGCCTCATCTTGGCAAGTCGTCCATTGCCGATCTAGTCCGGACTTGGCTCGTGTGAAGTCACCTGGTCAGCGGACTTGGCCGGGCACTCCCTTGTTCCTGCACTGCTCCTCCGCCACGCCTAGACTGCAGCTGATCTGACTCTTGCAAGGCACCAATTTCGCTTCCACCAGAACATCCCTAATCTGCGAGCCTTGGTGGTCTTCTGCGGTTCTGCTTTGCCAGCTGGATCAGGTAAATCGTTGTCTCGAGCATCTTGTCATGTTTAGGACATGTCTGTTTCTTACTTCAGATTATAGGAGTCGATTGTTGATTTTGAATGACCAAAAAAAATGTCCGCGACTGTTTGATTATTTGTTTTTGGGTAGGTTTCTCAAACATTTAATGGGTAGTATGGTAAAAGGTCTGATTATAAACTGAAATAACCTAATCCTGATCATCTTATGAGATTATCATAACCGGGAGATATAAGCTGCTTGTTTGTTCCTGAAATAAGCAACCTTTAGAGACACCAGCTACCTTCTATTTTAGAGTGCAACTGTGATCTTACCTCTAACTAGTATTAGTGATTTTACCTCTAATTAGGAAAATGTCTATATTATGACTCTTTCATTGAACTCTGCAGGCAGCTTTTTGCCTCTGTTGAAACAATATTTCCTCACTTCAACATGTGTGTTTAGCTGCAACTTTTCGCTGAGAAAGTGTTTCTAAACCGTCTCTGGTATGGATGGTAAGATCCTCGTCTGGTTGCTGCTCTCAACCAGCTCATCATTGTGTTTTAGTTCTGAACTTGATGTAAAATGCCTGAAGACTTTACAACAATCAGTGAATGATCCAATGGGCAATCTGAAATACTCATGGAAATTTAGCAGCAAGGTCAACCTTCACATATGCCAATTTACTGGCGTGGAATGCTGGAGCGACGAGGAGAACAGGGTTTCCTCATTGCATCTCAGCGACTTAGGACTTCAAGGCCAGTTTCCTCAAGGGCTTGAGCATCGCACAAGCATGGTTAGCCTGGATCTGTCAAATAACAGCTTTTCAGGACCCATTCCTTTTGATATCGCAAGGCAGATGCCTTATCTAGCATCTCTGGACCTCTCGTATAACAGATTTTCAGGAGAAATCCCAGTGGGCATCTCAAATATGGTATACCTGAACGTACTCAACCTGCAGCATAACCAACTCAGCGGTCAAATTCCAAGGGGGTTCAGTGCGCTTACTCGGTTAACATCGTACAATGTTGCAGACAACCATTTATCTGGGCCTATTCCATCAGCTTTGCAGAAGTTCCCGGCTTCAAACTTTACTGGTAACCAAGAGCTTTGCAGTGCACCGCTGGGTGACTGTCCCAGTGAAAGGAAATGGAGGCTGAAACCAGTCAGGTTGCCCAGAATCAATGACGAGTCCAGCATTGGCGCGGCTGTAGGTTTCGTTGTGGGATTCGTGGTGGCTATGTACTTCCCGCGCTTCTTCGTCTGCTCCCGGAGGCTCCGTCCCTACTTGCTTCACGTATGATTCAGATGTAACTACTTTTAGTTCTTCTTTGACCTTCCCTATCGGTGGCAATTGGGTTTCCCCTAATTTGTGAGGCAGATTCATTTTTCTCTGGTGAAAAATGTACCGCGGATTCAACACTTCCAATTTTCAAAACAATTTTAGGCATCACCGTCCACAGTGAAAAGAATTTGAAACCGATCTTGTTTCGGCATCTCAAATGAAGGAATGTAAGAATAACATCGGCGTTGAGGCTTGTAAAAATCAGCTCCAATGCCCCCTTTTTTTTTTTTTTGAGATGAGCTCTAATGCAAACACTGAAGTTATTCTTGGAGGCGTACGGTGAAGAACAGGGTTCTCGCGTTGCGTCTCAGTAACTTGGGTCTTGAAGGCCAATTTCCTCGAGGTCTTCTGAATTGTACAAGCTTGGTTGTGCTGGACCTGTCAAGTAACAAATTTTCAGGACCCATTCCTTTTGACGTTGTACAGCTGATGCCGTTTCTCACATCTCTGGACCTCTCATACAACAGCTTTTCAGGTGAAATCCCAGTTAATATCTCAAACATGACATACCTCAACACCCTCATGCTTCAGCACAACCAACTCAGCGGTCAAATTCCAGAGAAACTCATTCCCATTAATGGCCAGGCTAAGTACGTTCAATCCAAATGTTCGGCAGGCTGTAGCTGCGACTGAAGCTGCAGAAAAACAACTGTAAACACTGTAGCTGTTGATGCGAACATTGTAGCTGCTGCTGAAAAAATAGCTGCGAATACTGTAGCTGTTGCTGCTGCCTGCTGCAAAACCTCCAACCGAACAAGCTGAAATGTTACAAACAACTTGTTGTCAGGGCCTATTGCTCTTGGCTCGAAGTTCCCAGCATCCAATTTTGCCGGTAATCCGAAGCAAGGTTTGCAAAATCGAAAAAATCGGACTGGTTATCGACGAAATGGAGCGATACCCGATTATGCTACAGTACATAAGTTCGATTTTTACTGAAAATCGGGCATTCGATGAAACCGAGCCGGACCCATAAGTCCAATTATCGCAATAACCGACCGATTTTAAACGATTTTGAAAACCCTGATTCGGGTGGCGACCCTCTAGATAGTTGCAGAAGCACAAGCAACAACGAGTTCAGTGCCTGGACGATCAGAGCGGCTGTCGGGTTCATTGTTGGGTTCGTGGTGGCCTTCTACTTTCCTCACTGGTTTGTCTTCTCCCGGAGGCTCCAACCCTACATCGTCCGCATTTGTTGATACTAGTCTTTCAACCCGCGCGTATGCACAGGCTAGCAATGTTTGATTGAAATTAATTGACAGATCGTTATATTAATAAAGAGAAAATTAATTAATTCAGATAGATGCTTGATGAGAAAATCCTCATTAACCATTGTTGATGGCTTACAAAAGTTTTATTTGTAACAGATTTTCAGAATCACGACACTACCCTAGCAATAATCTTGTAAAAGATTATCAGTTGATCCATCGTCTATTCGTGTAGTAAGAACGGAAAGACTAATTAATCCTCGTGTAATTATTATTAACCAAGTGTACTTGCAAGCTAGTTGCTATCTTGTGGATGCGCCTTGATCATAACTTTGTGGGATCCGGTCACATCTATTTTGTTAGCGTGGTCAGTAGCTCTGGGCCTCGTCAGAACCGCTGTTTTTTTCTTTCTCTGGATCCAATCTTCTTGTGAGCAACCTGTTCTTTCTGACGTGCCGTAAGCAATGACATCACAGGTTCACAGCACCTCAAAAAAAAGGTGAAGTCACCGACATCCGTCAGGGACCTACCTGTCCATAACTATCAGAGCCCCTCGCTGGAGTTCACCATCGCTTGGAATCACGACGATAGATCATTTTTTTTAGCAATTGCCGCACAGCTACTGATCACTTTGGACGCTAGGGCTAACGTGATAGAAAATTGAGAGGACAATGTCATCAATCTATTTTACCAATGCAAATCTGAGGGGTATTTTTAAGGTATATTTTCAATGGTAGAACTGGGTATAGTCAAATTAAATCCAATGGCAGAAATTATATTTTATTTTCATATGGTTTTTATTTTAAATTTTACTTATTTGTAGTTGAGTTTGAAATAGACTTATGTACTTCTTATTTTTTTATTCATTTTTTTTGACTCATAATTTAGAAATAGTTGTTAGGGGTATTTTTGGCTATTATTTATTATTTCAAAATTAACTATTTTTTGACTCATAATGGCATGGTGGGTAATTTAGAAATAAGTGTTAGGTGTTCTTTTGACTAACTTTTTTGTAATGGCATAGATGGGTAATTTATATCATGTTAGATCTAAAGGCTATTGTTTATCTTACTTTAATTTGTACGGCCAGATGTTTAGTTTTTTTTAAGAATTTTTAATATTTTCTTCTGATTAATGTGGAAGCCTCAAAAGTAGCCTCCAATTAGTAAATATAATATGATTCGTTTGTTCCGAAACTTTGTCGGACTGCCGAGTTGCTTTCCCCCTATCAGCAGCATTTTCTTTTCTCACCGATTTTGCATGCGTGGCAACTCGGCAGGTGTTAATGTAACTAGGATTTAATTTGGGCACCTTTTGGTTTCCAAACTGATTCGTGGCATGAAACAATCCTGTCTCGAAAGTATGTTTACGAACGTGATTGCTGTGGATGCCAGTAAAAACGTCCTCGGAACATAAACACTTCGGGTAAAGGAATGAGAGCTCTATGATTCCAGGGACTATGTGCGTAGTTTCGAGACAAAGGTGCGTAGTTTTTGAGAGTACCATCTACGAACCATCGTTTAATGTTTACGAACCATCCCAACGCTCTGGGGACTATGTGCAGAACCAGCGCACCAGGGCCGGATGGCTTTGGGCCTAGCTTCTATGCGGCAGCTTGGGGCACTGTGGCACCACAAATTCAGAAGCTCCTCACTGACTTTTGTGACTCCACTGCAGATTTGGAAAGAATTAACAGGGCTCATATTATACTGATTCCCAAGAGGCAAGGTACCCTACCACCAGACGCATACCGACCTATCTCCCTGCTGAACTGCCCACTCAAGATCATTGCCAAAACTCTCACTCTCCGGCTGCAAAAAGAAATCCCCAAGCTGATCGACCCTGACCAGACGGGTTTCATCAGAGGGAGATCAATCTCTGAAAATTTTGTCCTGGCAACTGAATTAGTACAATGCTGCTACAAACGAAAGGCTCTGATGGTGGTGTTGAAACTAGACTTTGCAAAAGCTTTTGACTCTGTTTCTTGGGACAGCTTGCGACGAGTCATGGAGGCTCGTGGTTTCCCGACTCAGTGGCAGTCATGGATTTCCAACATCCTCACTTCCTCACGATCTGCAGTTATGATCAATGGCAATCCAGGACCATGGTTCCATGTAAGAAAGGATTGCGACAGGGAGACCCACTGTCCCCCTACCTCTTCCTGCTTGTGGCAGACGTCCTCCAAATGCTCATCAAAAACAACAGGCGAGTGCGACACCCACTCGCGGAAAGCACACCTTGCCCCATTCTCCAATATGCAGATGATACTCTTCTGCTTGTGCGAGCTGACAAGGAAGACATACAACGCCTGAAACTGCTTCTTGACCAGTTCTCCTCTGCAACTGGACTGCATATCAACTACACCAAGAGCACGATTGTCCCAATGCATGTCGCTGAACAAGATGTGCAGCAATTTTTAGAAATCTTGGGCTGCAAAGTGGAAGGATTCCCCCAAACCTATCTTGGGCTCCCTCTATCCAATGAGAAACTGAAACTTTCGGCATTCAGCCCAATCATTTCAAGAACTGACATCCACCTCGCTGGCTGGGCAGCACGGCTCTTGAACCACATCGGGCGCACAGCACTTGCCAACTCGGTGATTGACAGTGTACGAACATATGTAATGGCTGCCTTGCTCCTGCCACAGGGTGCCAATGACTGCTTTGACAAAAAAAGAAGAGCATTCATTTGGGCAGGAGACGTGAAAGTCTCTGGATCACAATGTCTAGTCGCATGGGAGAATGTCATGCAACCTAAAGAAAATGGTGGCTTTAGGCGTGAGGAACCTTGCCCTTTAGAACCAATGCCTGCTGCTGAAGCTGCTACACCGCCTCCATCATCCAGAAGACTCCGCCTGGGCGAAATGGGCACGCAACGAAATTTGACTCGCCATGCTAGAAGGCGATCTACAAGGGGCTCACTGGACAGCACTGCGACAGCTTCTGCCAGTCTATCAAAGCATCACCACGTCGGACGTAAAGAACGGGAAAGGTACTGATTTCTGGCACGATTCATGGCTGCCGGGCGGTCCTTTGGCAGAATCCCTTGAGGCACTATACAGCCATGCTCTGTGCCAGCGCACTTCAGTTCACGCTATGATGACAAATGGGATCAGAAGCATGCTCCAACCAAGGCTCACAAGAATCGCCCAGGCTGAACTGAGCACACTCATGGACATCATAGGGCAAGTGACCCTCACCGATCAACCTGACACACGCTGCATCTTTGCCAAGGGAGGGACTCTGAAAACAGGCAAGCTATACAAGCTCATTGCAGGGAACGGAGACAAGCCGGAATTTACCAAGTTTGCTTGGAACCGAAACTCTCCACCCAAAGTACAGTTCTTCATTTGGCTCCTGTCGCAGGAACGGATTCACTGCAAGTCGAACCTGTACCACAAAAATGTGATCGACAATGATCAAGGCTCTGATGGTGGTGTTGAAACTAGACTTTGCAAAAGCTTTTGACTCTGTTTCTTGGGACAGCTTGCGACGAGTCATGGAGGCTCGTGGTTTCCCGACTCAGTGGCAGTCATGGATTTCCAACATCCTCACTTCCTCACGATCTGCAGTTATGATCAATGGCAATCCAGGACCATGGTTCCATGTAAGAAAGGATTGCGACAGGGAGACCCACTGTCCCCCTACCTCTTCCTGCTTGTGGCAGACGTCCTCCAAATGCTCATCAAAAACAACAGGCGAGTGCGACACCCACTCGCGGAAAGCACACCTTGCCCCATTCTCCAATATGCAGATGATACTCTTCTGCTTGTGCGAGCTGACAAGGAAGACATACAACGCCTGAAACTGCTTCTTGACCAGTTCTCCTCTGCAACTGGACTGCATATCAACTACACCAAGAGCACGATTGTCCCAATGCATGTCGCTGAACAAGATGTGCAGCAATTTTTAGAAATCTTGGGCTGCAAAGTGGAAGGATTCCCCCAAACCTATCTTGGGCTCCCTCTATCCAATGAGAAACTGAAACTTTCGGCATTCAGCCCAATCATTTCAAGAACTGACATCCACCTCGCTGGCTGGGCAGCACGGCTCTTGAACCACATCGGGCGCACAGCACTTGCCAACTCGGTGATTGACAGTGTACGAACATATGTAATGGCTGCCTTGCTCCTGCCACAGGGTGCCAATGACTGCTTTGACAAAAAAAGAAGAGCATTCATTTGGGCAGGAGACGTGAAAGTCTCTGGATCACAATGTCTAGTCGCATGGGAGAATGTCATGCAACCTAAAGAAAATGGTGGCTTTAGGCGTGAGGAACCTTGCCCTTTAGAACCAATGCCTGCTGCTGAAGCTGCTACACCGCCTCCATCATCCAGAAGACTCCGCCTGGGCGAAATGGGCACGCAACGAAATTTGACTCGCCATGCTAGAAGGCGATCTACAAGGGGCTCACTGGACAGCACTGCGACAGCTTCTGCCAGTCTATCAAAGCATCACCACGTCGGACGTAAAGAACGGGAAAGGTACTGATTTCTGGCACGATTCATGGCTGCCGGGCGGTCCTTTGGCAGAATCCCTTGAGGCACTATACAGCCATGCTCTGTGCCAGCGCACTTCAGTTCACGCTATGATGACAAATGGGATCAGAAGCATGCTCCAACCAAGGCTCACAAGAATCGCCCAGGCTGAACTGAGCACACTCATGGACATCATAGGGCAAGTGACCCTCACCGATCAACCTGACACACGCTGCATCTTTGCCAAGGGAGGGACTCTGAAAACAGGCAAGCTATACAAGCTCATTGCAGGGAACGGAGACAAGCCGGAATTTACCAAGTTTGCTTGGAACCGAAACTCTCCACCCAAAGTACAGTTCTTCATTTGGCTCCTGTCGCAGGAACGGATTCACTGCAAGTCGAACCTGTACCACAAAAATGTGATCGACAATGATCTTTGCGAGATCTGCCGTCAAGCACCAGAGACACCGCAACACCTGATATTTGAGTGCCCTTTTGCCGCCGCCTTTTGGGGACACATGGGTTTTGATGCAGCCCGCATGCCATCTGTGAAAAGAATCTGGGAAGTGCCCAAGCCTAGTGCAATTCCTCCAGATCACTACACCACCCTACTCCATCTCTGCTGCTGGAATCTATGGAAGCATCGACATGATGTAGTTTTCCGCGAACTAGCCCCCTCCTTGGACAGCCTCAAAACAGCGTGCAAGCATGACGCACAACTCTGGAAATACCGTTGGTCGAATGAATTTCATTATGTAGCTAACTCCTGGTGTAATCTTTTCTCTCCCCAATGAGCCACTGACGGCACTCTTTGTAATCCAAAACTTGATGGACAGGCCTCCGGCCTGACCCTTATACCAACGGATAGGTGGATCCGATCGTTTGATTGCATCGGTGTGGCGGAGAGCGGAGGCGCGGAACATTCCGTTTCCCCGTCAGCAATCGCTTACAGGTGGGCCCACCGGTGACTTGCTGGTAGGCCCGGATGTATATTGTTGTTCTGGATGGAGAACCAATTGCTAGATGCTTGGTCAGATGGGTGGCGTGTACATACATATGCTAATAGCGAGAATAATTTGCTTGGAAAATGCTACGGCTCGTTATGATCACCATGTTGTGCTGAAGGAGAACAATTTGGTCGGAAAGTACTTCACATACGTCTCATTTGTACGGAAAATTTTTTAGTGCAAATGACTTATTAAGTGCAACCGTGCAAACAGCAGCCCTAGTCCATCGGATGCAAAATCGAACCATCCACGACCAGGCGGGCGGGTTCCTCTGTTTCACTTTGCGTAAAAGTAAACCCCTGGACATCTTTCCCGCACCGTCTCTTCTTCGTCTTCCCGCACCGTCTTTTTGTTTCTTCCTATGCCTGTGGGCAGCCAACAATAAATCGATCCATGGTCAAGACTGCTTGAGGAAGATGGCCACGGACAGCTAAAATTGACCACGGTAGAAAACTTCGAAGTATCTATCCGTTGGACCACCTCCATTGAAATTACTCTGGTTTGAAAGATTAAAATTCTGATTCACGTTTGGATCTGAAGCAGGGTCTCCACACTGGCTGTGGTGCAGGGCAGAAGGGGGCAGAGCAGGGATGAGAACGCAGTTACGCAGCAGAGCAGCTGCGGGTTGCTTGGGCAATTGGCCTAGCGGCGGTTCGGGGCGAGGGCAGCAGCCGGAAACTTGATCAGCCGCCAGGCGGGGGCAGCAGCCGGAAACTTGACCAGCCGCCAGGCCTGTCTCACCGCCAGGCAGTGGATTTTTCTCGCGAAAAAGATGATTTTGTAGGAGTAATGAAGGAGGCCGCACGCCTGACCATCTATCGTTCGATGTGAATCTGAGGGCCGCAGGCAGTCGTTTACATGTTTTCACCTAATATGTTGTTTGCACCAAAAAATTCCCCCATTTGTACGAGTGCATGTTACAACCAGAGATCAAATGGTTTTCAAACCAAATTAACTATAACCAAAGTGATTTAAATCGTTGAAATCCTTGTTTATACAAATCGGTCGGATGCATAAGATTACTCAATATTCTCGGCCAGGACCGGCCCAGGCCTACTTGCATTATGTATGTCTACTACTACAAGTCATCATTGTTTGTTTCACCAAAACAAATCATCATTGCTTCAAAAAAAGTTCAAATTCTTATTTTGGTCCCTTGCGAAAAAAATCTTATTCTGGAGGGGCGAAATAACAGAACATGGTATGCCTTATTACAAGCATGTGTTATCAGTAGGCAACAATAGGAAGGAGGTACAGGCTGGAAAAGAATATTCTTCTTCTTTCTTTTTTTTTTGAAAAAATAATTCCTTGTCTCACTCCTATGTAAGCAGTTGGCTGCTGCATGTGGGGTTGCATGGATACTTGCAGTCGATCAGATTTGGTATTCGGCATCGACCAAAATACCAGTCACCTACAGCCTCTGCGATAGTCTGTTTCGCCAAAACTTGTAATCAGAAAATGCAAATCCAATGGAAACAAATTAAAGGAAGCTGCACTATTGCAGCGTGCTTCTAATGATTTGAAGCTCACCTTGC
>LAPY01000392.1:13191-24738 GCA_000970635.1 Eragrostis tef | reverse complement strand
ACTAACCCTCCATCACCGGGCCCCTGCAGGCTGATCGAAGAATGCTGGTCGCCTCAGGCCGTGGGGAGGCCGACATTTTCAGAGATAATCATCCGGCTCGACAAGATTTACGCACACTGTGCAAAGCACGGAACCTGGAAGGACTCGCTGAAGATTTGGTCTGTATCCCTTCGGCGATTTAAGCAATTTAAGCATTCAAGGAAAAGCAGGATCTATACTGAACCATGATCAATTTTTTGTGAAAATTAACGTCGAACAATACAATCAGAAATGATATCTTACTCTGAATGACTGAAAATTGCTCTACGTTGTCATGTGCATTACAGGAAATGACACGGGCTGCACGCCTTCTTTGTGTACATACACAGCAAACGCGTCGAAGCCTTGAGTACTCAGTTGGAGGACCATATGCCATGTTCATTGTTGATTACTTACATAAGTGTAACAGATTTTGGGTTAAATTGGAGGAAACAACACGTACATTTTTCGCTACAGTTTCAAACAGAATGAGCGTCTTCTTGTCCTTCTCTCACTACATAGAGAACCACGATTCTATGATATTTAATTACCATTTCAGATTAAAAACATAATTGGTCTTCTTGGTCAAAAAGATTGACCAAGGACTAGCATGCATGCGTTTTCTGGTGGGCCAAAACATACGGTCAGGTCTTGTCTGGCTTCGAGAAGAGAAAATGCTCATATGAGCCCGATAGCCCATCCTCTAAGAGGTCCTCCCAAATCCCGACCAAAAACTTCAACCTTGCGGCCCATGAGCCTTATACGAGGAATACGTCTGCTTAGACTCGTCTCATCTGAACCGCGCATCGGACGAATCTCAGGTACCTAAGGGGGGTCGCTATTTGAAATAACGACCACCCCCGGGGTGACCAGGAACGCCGTCTCGGCAGGGGTGACCAGGAACGCCGTCTCGGCAGCGCGCCGGAGCGCCGCCGCGTTCAGGCCATTAACAGGGACCTCTTCTTCCTCCAAGAGTCTTCGCAGCCGCCCTAATCACGGTTCCCATCGACCAGTGTTCATGAATCACGACCTCGCGCCCTTCGGTGGCACATGGAATTGCCCTGGAAACAGAGGCGGCATGACCGGCTCTCTACTGAGCCGATTCGTGCTCTCTAGTGAGTTCAGATACACCGTAACGCGCCACGCGGCGGAGGCCACGGCGGCGTTGCTCGTCTCATCGAACGGTTGGTGACGAGAGGCTGCGGTCAGCGGATGGAGCGACGACCACTTCCCCTTCTGTGGCCGGGAAGAGGAACAGCGACAGCAGCAGAGACAAGACACATTATATGCACTTCCTCATCCGCCTCTCATTCTGAATAACCACAAGCAGAAACCCTGTGCACCATGCTCTGATTCCATTTGCCGGGGAACCTTCGTCGACGTGGACGTCTTCCGCCATCACAGACCTCAAGTCGGCACCCACTTGCATGTAAGAAACAAGGACGGAGATCGTCGGAAAACGAAAGCAAAGGAAGGAACTAGGCGTAGGAATTGTGTATTGCCTTTTCATTGGGAAGGCGAGGCTGGGATAATGCGCGCGTAGTTTCGACTGACTCCTGTTGCTGCAGATCCAAGGACGGTCAATTCATCGGTACCTGTTCTGTTCATCCGCTTGTGCAGACGGGCAATCCAAGAAGACCGCACCTTCTCCACCCTGGGCCCACCGCCACGAGAACAAGTAGGCCCACCTGGCATCCGAACAGGAGGGGCGGACCATCGTGCAGCTGCGACGTGGTGTCGTCCGTCCGCCTTGTCCTGAAAACCGAAGGCGCCGCCGCGCCAGGCTCACAGGTAGGCTTGCTGGGCGGCGCCGGCATTGCGCCACGTGTCGTGAGTCTAGTGGCTGGGCGTCCCGCCCTTTCCGCGTGAGGACAAGGAGTCGGGCCGCATCCTGCTTGCCAATTTTGTGAATGCCGTCGTCGCTTTCCGTTGCTTGGCTCACGCCGTTCTCGACCTTCTTCTCGACCGCCACCGGTGGCTTCCTTTGCTACACGGCAGCGCGCGCTCTCTCATCTCATGTTCCCTGCTAGTGACGTGTGGGCCGGTTAGGTGGTAGCCAGAGAAAGGATTTAAAAGGATTTTGGTAACTGACGACGTGACGAGAAGAGCGTTGGCGGAGAGCTCCCTCCCCTTCTCGTCCTCACTCTTTCTCCTCTGACAGGGCTTTGGACTCGAGGCCGATTTCTCAGGTGAGCACGCCGGTGCGATTTCTGTGAGTACCAAGTTTCTCTTCGATTCTTTTCTCGGCTACTGCCATATTTCTTCTCTGATGACTCGAAAGGTTGGGTTCCGATGGCTCGAAGCTGGATTTCTCATGTTCGACTTGTTCTTTGGGCCTCAGCTAGGGATTTGCTGACTTGATTTCGCAATAGAACACGATTTCCCGAATTTTCTTTTTACTCTTAGATGCCATGCGGAGAAAGCACGGATGTCATGATGTGTTTGTTTCTCTTTCGGCTCAGTGTTAGCAGTGGTGGACCGCACTTAGATAGGAGTATTCAGTCTTGTTGGGATTCTCGCAATCAGAATTTGCCGGAGGTTGGAGGAAAACACGACGAGGAAGAAATAATATGCTCATTAATTTTCTGCTTTAAGGAGTAGCCCCATAATCAGGAAAGAAGAGAATATATACCAAGTGGTAATAACTAGTAGTGATGAATCACTTCATTTATACTCATGCCTTCTGTTTCTTCTGCCGCTTATTTTATTGCATCATCTTCTCCATGACCCGGCCCTGAACTAGCGTGTGGAAAGCGAGTGATCTTTAGAGTACAAAATCTGAGCAAGGTCTGGCTTCAGCTAACATTGTTTTCCCTTTCACGTTGAGAGCAGGTGTCCATGGAATGCCTCGAGCTGGATTCTTCACACTTCTCTGTGAACACCGACGTAATCGACTACCCACTGGACATTCATCTTGAGTTCAGTAGCTTCACAGGTGCCAAAGAAGTCCCGGATGGTAGCCGGCGTTCAGTAGCTTCTCATTGCCGCAATGTCCCCGATCCACCTCCGCCACCTGGAACTTCTTATGGGGGACAGAGAAATTCTAGAACAGATAAACGCCTTAGGAGTGCAAAGGCCCCTTCCCCCCCCTGGGCCCACCGCCACGAGAACAAGTAGGCCCACCTGGCATCCGAACAGGAGGGGCGGACCATCGTGCAGCTGCGACGTGGTGTCGTCCGTCCGCCTTGTCCTGAAAACCGAAGGCGCCGCCGCGCCAGGCTCACAGGTAGGCTTGCTGGGCGGCGCCGGCATTGCGCCACGTGTCGTGAGTCTAGTGGCTGGGCGTCCCGCCCTTTCCGCGTGAGGACAAGGAGTCGGGCCGCATCCTGCTTGCCAATTTTGTGAATGCCGTCGTCGCTTTCCGTTGCTTGGCTCACGCCGTTCTCGACCTTCTTCTCGACCGCCACCGGTGGCTTCCTTTGCTACACGGCAGCGCGCGCTCTCTCATCTCATGTTCCCTGCTAGTGACGTGTGGGCCGGTTAGGTGGTAGCCAGAGAAAGGATTTAAAAGGATTTTGGTAACTGACGACGTGACGAGAAGAGCGTTGGCGGAGAGCTCCCTCCCCTTCTCGTCCTCACTCTTTCTCCTCTGACAGGGCTTTGGACTCGAGGCCGATTTCTCAGGTGAGCACGCCGGTGCGATTTCTGTGAGTACCAAGTTTCTCTTCGATTCTTTTCTCGGCTACTGCCATATTTCTTCTCTGATGACTCGAAAGGTTGGGTTCCGATGGCTCGAAGCTGGATTTCTCATGTTCGACTTGTTCTTTGGGCCTCAGCTAGGGATTTGCTGACTTGATTTCGCAATAGAACACGATTTCCCGAATTTTCTTTTTACTCTTAGATGCCATGCGGAGAAAGCACGGATGTCATGATGTGTTTGTTTCTCTTTCGGCTCAGTGTTAGCAGTGGTGGACCGCACTTAGATAGGAGTATTCAGTCTTGTTGGGATTCTCGCAATCAGAATTTGCCGGAGGTTGGAGGAAAACACGACGAGGAAGAAATAATATGCTCATTAATTTTCTGCTTTAAGGAGTAGCCCCATAATCAGGAAAGAAGAGAATATATACCAAGTGGTAATAACTAGTAGTGATGAATCACTTCATTTATACTCATGCCTTCTGTTTCTTCTGCCGCTTATTTTATTGCATCATCTTCTCCATGACCCGGCCCTGAACTAGCGTGTGGAAAGCGAGTGATCTTTAGAGTACAAAATCTGAGCAAGGTCTGGCTTCAGCTAACATTGTTTTCCCTTTCACGTTGAGAGCAGGTGTCCATGGAATGCCTCGAGCTGGATTCTTCACAATTCTCTGTGAACACCGACGTAATCGACTACCCACTGGACATTCATCTTGAGTTCAGTAGCTTCACAGGTGCCAAAGAAGTCCCGGATGGTAGCCGGCGTTCAGTAGCTTCTCATTGCCGCAATGTCCCCGATCCACCTCCGCCACCTGGAACTTCTTATGGGGGACAGAGAAATTCTAGAACAGATAAACGCCTTAGGAGTGCAAAGGCTTATAGACGTGTCCCTGAAAAGGTCCTGGATTCCTGGGACAATTTATTTTCAGAGGGTTATCAAGCTGATCTCTGTGTTTCGGCAGATGATGGCAGTGAAATTCTGGCACATTCTTGCGTTCTTGTGAGTACACAGTTAGGAGTATCTGATTACTACGAACTCACATTTCTGGTTCCTGGAGACAGGCAGTATTGGTCTTATGCGAGAGCTTCATTTTTTCATCTTCTGCAGGGTGTTAAATCTCCTGTTCTGAGAACCATGTTGGAAGATGCCAAACTGGAAAACGGTTTTAGGTGCATCCGGATTTCTGGTGTGCCGCCAAAAGCAGTCCATATGTTCATCAGATTTCTTTATTCTTCACGGTATGATACAACTTTCACTTTGCTTATTGATGCTTCTTTGTTTAGGAAACTTCTTTGTTCAGTAACTGAAACCAAAAATGGTGCAGACTGAGTGTTTTTTTCAGTGACTGATACTTTTTTTAAAACATGAAATGTAATGTTTCTTTTCAATAAGATTAGCAATTCTGATGAATTTTATGTTGTCTTACCTGGTGAAGTTTTGAGCAGGAACAGATGAAGAAGCATGTTCTTCATTTGTTCGTACTATCCCATGTTTTCTCGGTGCCATATCTGAAGACGGTCTGCATTGATGAACTGGAGAGAAATTTTCTTGCTCCTGACAACGTGGTAGACATGCTGCAGCTTGCTATGCTGTGCGACGCACCCCGGCTTTCCCTCATCTGCACCCGTAGGATCATTGGGGACTTCAAGAACATATCTCTGTCTGATGGATGGAAAGTAATGAAACGGACCAACCCAAGCCTGGAACAGGAGTTGCTCGAGTCTCTTGTGGAAGCTGACACTGTGAGTTCTCTATATTTTAAAAATTCCTAAGCTGCATGTTTTCAGTTCCACGAGATGCAGTGTTCTGAAACTTTTGTTCGATCATCTGAACTGATGCAGAAACGGCAGGAAAGAGCTAAAAGAATGGAAGAAAAGAAGGTTTATCTGCAACTGTACGAAGCAATGGAGGCTCTAGTTCATATATGCCGAGAGGGATGCAGGACTATTGGGCCTCGAGATCAAGCGCTGAAGGGGAGTCGAGCCGCTGTCTGCAAGTTTCCTACCTGCAAGGGCATTGAGCAGCTCGTGCGCCACTTCTCGGTGTGCAGAGTTCGGGTTCCTGGTGGCTGTGCCAACTGCAAGCGAATGTGGCAGCTTCTTGAGCTGCATTCTCGCATGTGTTTCACTCCAGATACCTGCAAGGTTCCTCTCTGCAGGTGAGCACATTTCTCTGTTACTCTGTCTGCTTCAGAGTTCCTACACGTAAACGTGCACCTGTAACTTGCTCCCTGATTCCATAAAAATAAATTCGTTCAGAACCTGCAGTATCTTTCTTATCTTTTGGGAAAAAAAAAGAAGAGACTTGCTTAATTGCTATTTTTACACCCTGCAGGCATTTCAAGGAGAAAATGCAACATCTGGGCAGGAAGGAAGAGACCAAATGGAATCTTTTGGTGTGCAAGGTGCTAGAGAGTAGAGGAACAGTGAGTTGTATCTCTGGACGGAGAAAATTTTGACCCTAAAGGGAGCTGATATTGCTGCATGGTTCCCAACCTCACATTCTAGGACCAATCTGAATCATCCAAACTCGCAGAGATTTTGTACAGAGCAGTTAATTCCAGCAGAAATTTAACCAGGGGCACAGTGTCTCTAGTGTCATAATAAATGATTTTTTTCGGTTGCAGCCCCTCCGGTTTTCATTAAAAAAATGGATTTTATTGTGGATTTGAGAATGTCCATGAAAGCGATTCAAAACCAGAATAAGTTTATGGTGTCTGACTAACCAGTACCATAATAACCCGATTTTTCTACGAAAGAATACAAAAACCCAGAAGAAAATAAAAGAGAGAAATGATAATTGTGAGGAACTTTCATTATATTTATTGTGCCATGTCTTTTTTGACGTGATGATGAACATGCATTTCCTTGCAAAGAAAAAAAGAATGGTCAAACCTAATGTCGAAAAGTCAACAAATACTTATATTTTTGATAGAGATGGAGTATATAGCCATATATGCCGTGCCTTTATATTCAGAATACCCTATCCATTTCTGGTCATAATGTATCGCGTTAGGTACAACGGTACAAATGTCATACTATTTTGTGTAGTATAATCATCTTAGGTAAAGGACTTAAGGAAGGTACTCTTTGATTTCAGTGTAATTTTCTCTTTTCTCTGATAATAATGAATTACGCGCAGAACACATACTTCAGAGCAGAACATATGGACACCGAAAAACGTACCTATGGGTTAGAAAGCGTAAATTGTACCAGAATTTTGCAGGAAAGGACATATCAAATTCTGAAGTATCATTCCGTCCCTCTAGTACTCCTCCGGTCCTTCCCTCTGCGCCTCCGGCCATGGAGCCGCGCGGCAAGCGACTCCCCTCGCTTCTCCTGGCCCTCCTCGCTGCGGCAGTCCTCCCGCATGCCGTTTCTCGCGACCAGAGGGAGGTGGTGGAGTTATCCGGCGCGCCGGAGGGGGTTGTGTGGGTCGTCCAGCTCTCGGATCTCCACTTCAGCGTCCACCACCCAGAGCGTGCCTACGACTTCCGACGGTATGTCGGCCCGGCGCTCGCCATGGTCAACCCCGCCCTGGTCCTTATCACGGGAGACCTCACCGGTATGTGGTAGTTCCCTCTCTCGCCCCCCTCGTCAGTTTGACTCGTCGCGGTACTAGTGGGTGATCCAATCAGGTCCCAGTCGTAACTTGTTATTGCAATGCTTAGTAATACTTCATTGAGGTGGATGGATGATGAAAAATGTGATCAGCTTGGCTGCCACGATGTGAATTGAGTATATGCCGATGATTTGTTGGGGGGCACTGTAAGTCTGTAAAGAACCATAATTGTGTTGCCTAACTATCATAGTTATTCAGAACGCTAACTTTCTAAGTGGCTGCGAGGTAGCTGATAGTACTTTCCTTGGCATCTCTGTGATTTGATATAATTGACCAATGTGAGATGAAATTAGCGAATAAGCAGATCTTCAGTAGCTTTCCGTATATGTGAAATCCAGATAGTTTGGCACATTCAAAATGTGATCACAGTTTAGCACATACCTGGTATACCCGGCCTTTTATTATCCTACTCAATGGCAAACACTGAGTTGCTCCCTGTTGACAACCAGTAACTGAGGCCACTAGCCACAGGTCTCAAGTTCAATACTGCATCAGAAGGACCATACAATAAATGTAAAGGTGCCACATATCCTGTTAAGAACATACTAGGTAATATAGATGGGTAATGCATGGATCGCTGAGAACTGTAAACCAGGTCATTAAGGCCAGTGCTCTTTCTCTGTGATACTATTGATCAGCAGCAAAATCCACTGCAATAAATTTGAATGCCAACTACCGCGCGAATGCAAAACTGAGCTAAATGGTCTTCCTCTGTTTCAGCATAGAGAACTTGTAATGAGTGGTTACTCTGATCAGTGTCACAGAAGTTGCTGCAGCTAGCACAAAAGAAACTATACCTAAAACTCTATAATGCGTAAACGAGTTAAATTTCTATTGAAAGGTTTCCAGGTCCCAAATAAGATTTCTAATATTATTTCTCTCGAATTTAATAAATATCTTGTTTTCTTTGTGATCAGATGGGAAAAGCAAAGATCTCTTAACGATGAAGCAGAACGAGGTAGAATGGATAGAATACGAAAATACAATAAAGGATATCATTGAAAGCAGCCAGCTTCCAGGAAAAACATTCTATGATCTGAGAGGAAACCACGATAGCTTTGGTGTACCAGCATCTGGGGGGGGACTATGACTTCTATCAGAAATATAGCATCAATGGCAAGCTAAGACGGCAGGGGCGTGTCCAAAGCATTACTTTGGAGGTCAGTGCTTCCATTGTGCACGTCTGCAAGAAGAAATATGTCTTCATATTTATTTATTTCGCATCCTGTGGTTTAAGTGCATTGTAGTAATATTTTGTTCTTGGTTGCAATAGTGTAATAACATTCACTTAACATATGGTGAATTTATGAATGATTTGCAGAATGGTGGCCGGAAGCATCTGTTTGTTGGCTTTGATACCACAATGGAGATAGGACTCAGAGGCCCTACAAATCTATTTGGGCATCCAACTGATGAACAGCTTGTAGAATTGGATCAAGCATTGTCGCAGTGGGACACTGACTTTGACATGTCCCCAGTTACAAAAATAGCATTTGGGCACTTCCCACTGTCTTTCTCAGCACTAACAGAGTCAGGAAAAAGTATTAAGGACATTTTTCTGAAGCACTCGTTGGCAGCATACTTGTGTGGACATCTTCATGCAACGTTCGGAAAGAATTTGAAACGCTACTACCAGCAAACAGTTCAGGAACCATCATTATCAGATCATTATTACCAATTTAACATGCACCAGGGTTATGCGGTCCACAGTAACAAGGAAAACTGCTCTGAAGAAGCAGCACACATTGAGGAGTTCTGGGAATGGGAGATGGGTGATTGGAGAAAGAGCAGAAGTATGAGGATATTAGCAATTGATGATGGTTATGTTTCCTATACTGATATAAATTTTAGATTGGGCTCAAAGAGTATCGTTATACTACCTACCTTTCCCCTTGATTCGAGATTCATGCAGAGAGCTTCTGATTCTCGTGATTTTAACTGTCATTCCATGGGGGCATCAACTTTTGATACTGTGAGGACTCTTGTGTTCTCTAAACATGAGGTAGTATCTGTTTCAGTAAAGATATATGACTCGAGACCAGGAACCCCTGAAGTAGTGTTTGACTCTGAAATGAAAAGGGTGGATTCGAATGAAACTAGAGGGCATATGTATTTAGTTCCATGGAACTGGAGGGCGTTTGAAGACCCCTCTCCCAACCGATACTGGCTCCAAATTGAAGTGATGGATATAACAGGTGATGCTAGTCTCAGCCAGTTGAGGCCATTCTCTGTCAATGGTTTAGCTTCAAGAGCCAGCTGGACATGGAAGGAGTTTTTTGTAATGGGCATTCAGTGGGCTTCCATTTATCGTCCTGCACTGTGGTCGGTTCTTTCTCTGACTTTTTCATTGCTTCTTGTACCACAAGTTGCAGCTACGGTATTTAAAGATCAGATAACATATAAGAATCTATTCTCAAACGGCAGTCGGTGGACAATGTTAAAGTATGTAGTTGGTGGTTTCATCTGGCTCTTTGTTGAACTGGCCAGGGTGACTCTTGTATGGTTTTTACTTTTGGTATATGTTATATATTTAGTTGTCCTACCTTGGCTGTTTGGTCACCCTATTACTGAGGATAACAATCTCACATACATGACATATAAAGGCTGGATTCTTAAGAAATCCAATAGCGGCAGCGAAATACTCCATGCTGGGACTCCAGATGTCATGATCATTGTCATCCCCCACCTTTGTTTTGTGTTAGTTCCCACAATTGTGATTTTATCTGCCATGGCTGCTGAGCGAACAGCGTACCGAGAGCATTATCTTTCCCGGTCAGGAAAGAAGAAAGATGACCACTACCAAAAAAGCAGGAGGCAAATAGAGCATGAAAAGTTTTGGAACAGTCGTTGGATTAGGAAAGTTCTGTTTCTTCTTTGCCTGGTGGTTCTGTGGAAACATTGGAAGGTATAAAACCACACGTTCAAGCTTCTGTGCTTTCAATTTTCTGTAGTCTAGAATTTTCTGACACCTCATGTATATGCAGCTTTGCAGAGCTCTTGTGAAAGCTTATGCGATGAACCCTTTGCTGCATGCTCCAATACTTTTCTTCTTCATTCCGGCCGTCATGGTATTTGCCTTCTACAAGACATCGTCCATTTAGCTATTTCAGAGGTCTGAAGGTCTGCTGCACTTATTGTCCTACAAATGGATGGTACCAAAGGTGTGCCAGATTACCCTTTGAAATATCTCTCTGTGAAGACTGAAACTCTCGGCTGAAGGGATGCTCTCTCTAATTTCTCTTGGAGGGCAGATTTGTTAGGTTGTCTAACATATATAAAGATGGCAGCATTGTGCTACACATAATTGAGATACCACACGGAATTTCATTAGAACGGACAGTTAGGACTGAACCAAGTAAAGAATGAAATTGTACCGCTCCTCTGTTTGAGAGTTTTTCGTTTCCTCCTCTTCTTGAGCTGCCAGCTTTGTGTGCTCCTCCTTTGTCCTTGTGAGACACAGGTAATATACACCTCTTCGTAACAAGCCTTGCCGATTGAGGAATGGATATGACTAACACTATTCTGCATAATCATGTCCGCCTTTCATTTTGCTACCGAAAAATTGAAGAATACACTTAGCAGCTTCTAGAATCTGATGAGTAGAATTCCGTGTAAAAAAAAAACTCATCACAAATTACTGTCATTTTAAAGCATCCTTCAGTATGATACAACATAGGAAATAATCACTTCATTACTGGGAAACTGAAAGGAAACTTTACATTGACACACGTCAATTATTGGTCGTAGTGGCACACAACACACATTCAAGCCACCTTCGCAAAACACACACACACACACACACAAGCCTCTAGTACAATACGCTCCGCTGACGCACGAGCTGTTTTATTGTTACTACACTACACAACATGGAATGGGCTGCAATGGAACAGAATGGGATCATTACTACTTGGTCGCATTCAAATGGCATATGGCAGGCTCCTCAGGCATATCAGATGGAGATGCTGTTTGGAATGCCCTTGGCGGTGAGCCCGGCTGCTTCACCCTTCTTGTCGGAGGTGTTGGGGTAGAGTAGCATGTAAGGGAACGCGGGGCCGTTGCGGTTCTTGAACTGGGGGTCCTCGTTCATGGCCACCACGCGCTTCTCGATGTCGGTCAGGCGCGCGCCGAACCTCCTGAACGCCTCCTGCGCCTTGGCGTCGGAGGTCCACTCCGGCGTGTCGCGCTGGCCGAGGTACACCTCGTCGGAGGAATGGCTCGACAGGATCTCCAGCAGAGTGATGCCGACGATGGCCTGGAACTGGCAGGGGGAG
>LAPY01000391.1:180626-197187 GCA_000970635.1 Eragrostis tef | reverse complement strand
CGTCCCTCGTCGACGCGAGCCGCCGCCGCGCCCATCCGTCGCGCTCGTACCCTCACCAACAACCGCTGACACCGAATCTGTCCGTGGAGACCTCAGATCCGGCCGGGACAACTTCAGATCTGCCACCGAAGTCCCCTGCGCCATTCGCCGTTGCCCCCTTGGAAACTCTCTTCGGAGAGGCTCTTCGGATGAGGAATCGCCTCGCCGCCGCCGTGCTTGTGCCGGCACGCTTTGGCTGCTCGGCTCTCTGGCGGCGGCGCGGCTGGGAAGGGTGGAGGGGAGGTGGCGACGGGGTTGGGCTAGGGTTCCGCCCGTATCGCCCGTGACGCGGGGGCGAGAGAGTTCTGCCACAAAACTCTCATATACAGTAGTGCACAACCTTCATCCCCAAACCCAAAACGGTTTTCGAACTGTTCAAATTAGAGAGACTGCCAAACTCGTGAGAAGTAGCTTGTTAAACGCGTGCGCGCGAGGTTAAGCAGTCAATTTCCCTTGTACCTGTCTTACGTGCCACACGTAACGGGTTGCTGCTTAACTTTGACGGCCAAGAACAGGGTGTTTTGTGCAGCCCGCGTGCAGAAATATCAAAAATCTGATCTCAGCGGTCAAATTCGCCGCTGGCACCTGTTCTTTGTTGTTGCTCATATATACTTTTTTGGCACTACTGCTGGCGGTCACGGTTCTCACCGCAAAGATCGTTTTTTCTATCCAATGTGATCAGACTTGCAAAGAACGATTGGCCTTGCCCTCGATCGTACAACATGCTCCTGTTCCACAGAATACGTTTCCTCCATCGCCAAGATAGTAGCTCCTTGTCAATTTTTTTTTTTTTTGAGCAGGACTCTACAAATTTTTATCCAAATCAAACTACTACTTTTGTACAGTTTTCTATATTTTTTCAAAAGACCGTATAGTTTTCCATTTATGAATCTATAGACCGTTAGATGTTCATAAAATCAAAGCTTATTTTTTCTGATTAACGTGAGAATTTTGTGGTCTTGAGAGCGAATGTGGTGGCCTGTTTTTCTCTTCAAATACTATAATAATAGATAATAGATCACGCAAGTCAGCCATCAATTACTGTGTACATGATAGCAGCATTCTGTTCATATGTCTTTCTGTGTCATGATAGGCTATTCATATGTCAGAAACAGCAGAACCACAAGTGAAAGTAAGTGAAAAATCAGGCTATCCATTTTCAAAAGGCCACTTTCCGTCGTCCTCGTCCCACCAGGAACGTCTGCGTGCACTCCGACGACACGAGCACGCACCGGTCGGAAAGCGGTCCTCATCAACCGGACCGTGGCGCTGCCCGTACGTGTCGCGGCTTTGGCGACGCGCGGGTCCTGGTGCATGATCATGGACGCGTTCCGGAAGGCGCTCGACGAGCTGTCGCCTCGCCTCGCCTCGCCTTGCGTCCTGCCGACTTCGTCACCAAAGCACAACTCGATCTGCTGCAGACGTCGTCAAGAAGAGCGAAACCATGGAGCTGATGTTGTTCCCGGGCACGTGCGGGCGCGGTTGAGCGTGTTCCAGGAAGGAAATGATCAACGCCAAGCAACGCAAGACGTAAGAGGACCGCTGGTCCACCCCACCAGCGCCGTACGTCTTGCGCGGCTATATATGGCGTGCGCTTTGACGAGCTAGCACGCCGACTACAAGGACGAGCTCCCGAAGGTGTTCACGGACGGACGGCATGCACGAGGGCGGGCAGCGCCACGGGCCGGTTGATGATGCCAACGCCACTAGTCTCGCCTCGATCGCCTACGTACGACAAGACCGACCTGACTGACGTTCGGGCCCTACGGCAAGCGGTGGCGCCAGCTCGATCCGGAAGATCTGCGTGGTGGAGTTGCTCAGCGCCGCCCGGGTGCAGTCGTACGTTCCGGAGGAGGTGGCGCGGTTCATGGACCGACTCGCAGCGTCCGCCGGCGCCGTGGACATGTCGGATGGCAATCAAGAGGTTCACGCCTTCGTGCGGGTGTGCGTCGGCGGCAGGTGCAAGTACCACGACGACTACGTACCTCAAAAGGGCTTCCAAGGTTCCTCGTCTGGGCTCACCATCGCCGACCTGTTCCCGTCGTCCAGGATCATATATGCAGATGCTCGGCACGGCGCCGTGCAAGGCGACTGGAGCGCGCGCGTAGGCGGCGGCTCAGGCGAGCGAGCGGGCGAGCAGAGGAGGGCGGCGGCGAGCTTCCCTGTCTCCTAACTATGTTTCCATCCGTGTCTCCTAACTGATGGACGGCATCCACGGCACCCTCCAAAGCTGGGATCGTTGATCCCTTTTCCGTCATCGTCTAACACAAGAAACGGACGCAAAGACGGCTAATTAAACAAGAAGACGCCCTCTGTACCGCTGGCAGGCCGCTCCATTCGTTAGGAGACACGGATGGGCGCCACAGGGTCTCCGAGACAGGGAAGCCGCGACCGTTTTCTTACGCCAGCATTCACATATGTATCTAGGTGATGCCAAGGATCTCTGCCGGGTATCAGACATTCATGTGTCACAGGTGAAGACAGGAAAGATTACAGGTGGGCAATCAGAGTACCGGGTGACCTTTGATAACCAGTGTTCATGCATGCCCTGGAAGCTACTAAACGGCAACCGATCGATGAAACTGAAACAAGTCGATAAGACAATGGGAAGAAAAACAAGTTGAGCTAGTTAGTGGCGCCAAGACAGAGAAGGCTCCTTTTTTTTTAGTGATTAGTATCTTATATTTACTAATTGGAGGTTTCTTTTGAGGCCTCCATGTTAATCGGTGAAAATCCTAGAAATTACCACAAAAAAAACAAAACATCCGGCCGTCTACTTGGATGGTTATAAAACAACAACCAATGGATCTTCAAAGAAAATCGACAAATTACCCACCTTGCCATTATAAAAAATAGACCAAAAATACCCCTGATATAATTCTCTACATTACCCACCGCGATCCAGCACTATATCGATCTTTCCGGCTTATATTTACTAATTGGAGGCTTCTTTTGAGGCCTCCACGTTAATCGGTGAAAATCCTAGAAATTACCAAAAAAAGCAAAACATCCGGCCGTCTACTTGGATGGTTATAAAACAACAACCAATGGATCTTCAAAGAAAATCGACAAATTACCCACCTTGCCATTATAAAAAATAGACTAAAAATACCCCTGATATAATTCTCTACATTACCCACCGCGATCCAGCACTATATCGATCTTTCCGGCTTATATTTACTAATTGGAGGCTTCTTTTGAGGCCTCCACGTTAATCGGTGAAAATCCTAGAAATTACCAAAAAAAGCAAAACATCCGGCCGTCTACTTGGATGGTTATAAAACAACAACCAATGGATCTTCAAAGAAAATCGACAAATTACCCACCTTGCCATTATAAAAAATAGACTAAAAATACCCCTGATATAATTCTCTACATTACCCACCGCGATCCAGCACTATATCGATCTTTCCGGCTTATATTTACTAATTGGAGGCTTCTTTTGAGGCCTCCACGTTAATCGGTGAAAATCCTAGAAATTACCAAAAAAAGCAAAACATCCGGCCGTCTACTTGGATGGTTATAAAACAACAACCAATGGATCTTCAAAGAAAATCGACAAATTACCCACCTTGCCATTATAAAAAATAGACTAAAAATACCCCTGATATAATTCTCTACATTACCCACCGCGATCCAGCACTATATCGATCTTTCCGGCTTATATTTACTAATTGGAGGCTTCTTTTGAGGCCTCCACGTTAATCGGTGAAAATCCTAGAAATTACCAAAAAAAGCAAAACATCCGGCCGTCTACTTGGATGGTTATAAAACAACAACCAATGGATCTTCAAAGAAAATCGACAAATTACCCACCTTGCCATTATAAAAAATAGACTAAAAATACCCCTGATATAATTCTCTACATTACCCACCGCGATCCAGCACTATATCGATCTTTCCGGCTTATATTTACTAATTGGAGGCTTCTTTTGAGGCCTCCACGTTAATCGGTGAAAATCCTAGAAATTACCAAAAAAAGCAAAACATCCGGCCGTCTACTTGGATGGTTATAAAACAACAACCAATGGATCTTCAAAGAAAATCGACAAATTACCCACCTTGCCATTATAAAAAATAGACTAAAAATACCCCTGATATAATTCTCTACATTACCCACCGCGATCCAGCACTATATCGATCTTTCCGGCTTATATTTACTAATTGGAGGCTTCTTTTGAGGCCTCCACGTTAATCGGTGAAAATCCTAGAAATTACCAAAAAAAGCAAAACATCCGGCCGTCTACTTGGATGGTTATAAAACAACAACCAATGGATCTTCAAAGAAAATCGACAAATTACCCACCTTGCCATTATAAAAAATAGACTAAAAATACCCCTGATATAATTCTCTACATTACCCACCGCGATCCAGCACTATATCGATCTTTCCGGCTTATATTTACTAATTGGAGGCTTCTTTTGAGGCCTCCACGTTAATCGGTGAAAATCCTAGAAATTACCAAAAAAAGCAAAACATCCGGCCGTCTACTTGGATGGTTATAAAACAACAACCAATGGATCTTCAAAGAAAATCGACAAATTACCCACCTTGCCATTATAAAAAATAGACTAAAAATACCCCTGATATAATTCTCTACATTACCCACCGCGATCCAGCACTATATCGATCTTTCCGGCTTATATTTACTAATTGGAGGCTTCTTTTGAGGCCTCCACGTTAATCGGTGAAAATCCTAGAAATTACCAAAAAAAGCAAAACATCCGGCCGTCTACTTGGATGGTTATAAAACAACAACCAATGGATCTTCAAAGAAAATCGACAAATTACCCACCTTGCCATTATAAAAAATAGACTAAAAATACCCCTGATATAATTCTCTACATTACCCACCGCGATCCAGCACTATATCGATCTTTCCGGCTTATATTTACTAATTGGAGGCTTCTTTTGAGGCCTCCACGTTAATCGGTGAAAATCCTAGAAATTACCAAAAAAAGCAAAACATCCGGCCGTCTACTTGGATGGTTATAAAACAACAACCAATGGATCTTCAAAGAAAATCGACAAATTACCCACCTTGCCATTATAAAAAATAGACTAAAAATACCCCTGATATAATTCTCTACATTACCCACCGCGATCCAGCACTATATCGATCTTTCCGGCTTATATTTACTAATTGGAGGCTTCTTTTGAGGCCTCCACGTTAATCGGTGAAAATCCTAGAAATTACCAAAAAAAGCAAAACATCCGGCCGTCTACTTGGATGGTTATAAAACAACAACCAATGGATCTTCAAAGAAAATCGACAAATTACCCACCTTGCCATTATAAAAAATAGACTAAAAATACCCCTGATATAATTCTCTACATTACCCACCGCGATCCAGCACTATATCGATCTTTCCGGCTTATATTTACTAATTGGAGGCTTCTTTTGAGGCCTCCACGTTAATCGGTGAAAATCCTAGAAATTACCAAAAAAAGCAAAACATCCGGCCGTCTACTTGGATGGTTATAAAACAACAACCAATGGATCTTCAAAGAAAATCGACAAATTACCCACCTTGCCATTATAAAAAATAGACTAAAAATACCCCTGATATAATTCTCTACATTACCCACCGCGATCCAGCACTATATCGATCTTTCCGGCAAGTATCCTTCAACGCCAGTTGCGGGTGCTGGACGAATGTGATTGCTTTCTCTGCGTATGTATCCTTAGACATCAGCGGTGGCTAACACATGCTATCTTGGTGACGGTGTCGGCGGCGGATACAATCGTGCTGGCCGGTTCGGATCAATCATGCGTACAGCCTGCATGCCCCCGTTTGTGACGATGCACGGCGAGGTAAGATGTCAAGCGGATTTCTTTCAGGCTGCAGGTAGGGATTGAGCCTCTGGAGATCAGCGTGGACACCACGCAAGCAGCCACGCGGAGGAGATGCATCCTTGGCATCAATGGATCCTGAAGTCGATCTTTCTTCCCTGCAATCACAAGCTCATTGGTCATGGGAAGAACCACGTGATTATTCTAGAATAAAGACTCTACGAAGCAGATCAGGAGGTCAAGGATAGATCAAGCTCGAAGAATCAATTGTAGCATTCTTAGACTTCCATTGCCAGGTATATATGGTTTTGGGGGAAACTTCCAGGTATATATGTCTTTTGACTATTACCTATCTGATGCAAAAGTAAGAGTAGAAAACTATAATTTCTATTGGCTTTGGCTAAGTATCAATATTGAACGAGGTGCATAACTGTCTTCCCGTATAGGTTTAATTCATTCAATACAATCTTCATTTGGTCTCTAAATGCACAGCAAGATGCTTTTAACTTTTGTTCTTGCAATTATGTTAGCAATACAAGGGCAGATAAAAAATATATAAAGTCAATCGATTCCTCCAGAATCCCACTAAGCCACTGAATCAAATGTGATATGAAACATTAGACCGAGTTCAACAAGAAAATTTATCATTCGGTTTCATAATAATTATATGGTGCACATATGTGACTAGATAAAAAAGAAGCTTCTTACGAGTTAATCTATTACTGGAGCTTGTGTAGAGTCCGAACTAAGCGAACCCTGTGCGCCAAAATATGGAGTTTGTTAAGAGATGAACATTCACAATGATGTTAATATGAAATATATTGAGCCATTCAGTGTTCGAAATGAACTGAAAATAGAAAATTTAAACAATTGTAGTATTAATGTTCAAGGTTGTTGATGGGGATCTAGAAATTATTTACTAGGATTTGAAATTGCTACCATGCTTTGAACAGTGCTTAGATGGTGTTCCTCACAACAATGTGTGAAAAGAGCACAATATATGACTTTTCAGTACCCATGATGACAAGAAAGAATTAAAGTAAACAGTAAAAATCCTCTGATCAGACATGGTCGTCAAATCAGCCCTCTTTATACCGTATGCATAGTTTGTGCCTATACTTTTTTCTTTTAAATATAACAAAAAATTGACATTCAGCCAAACATGCCAATCAATATAGATTCTTTAATGTTATATCGAAGCTGCTATATATGGATTGGTTAATTTTTAGTAATCAGCAAGAGAAAACCAGGAGTACTGGGTTGACCGTTTAATGTTTGTAAACACTATTCTTGGTTGTGTAGTGTAATAAATATATATACATATGCATGATTCTCCTACATAATATTCAAAGAAAATCCTTAAGTAGTGAAAGACCTCTCAAATAAAGCTCTAGAATATAGACATAATATAAAGCTCCTAATGAATTTTTGAATTTAGCATAACGAAAACAAGTAGCATAATATCTATTTAGAATATTTTAGTACACCCATAATAGTATTCACAATCAGTTAATTGTGAAGCTGGATTGTATAGAATATTTTAATATAAGATGGGAAGATATTAAAATTGGATAATCATCTATCGGTATAATGTGATGAAAAGATGGAAGGTGGTGCAACATAGCAATTTCTAGATAGTTGCTGAATTGATGTATAAACTAAAAAAAAACTTGAAGCTTAATTTTTACTTTATAGGATATAAGTGTCCCCATCTTACTGCCTTACCATTGCAAACAACCTTTACACTATTAAAAAGAAGTTATCTATATCGTTTTTCAAGATGGCATGTTTCCATACTTTGAAGAATACATGTAGTGTCATTTGCAAACAATAAAAATCCTTTTTGTGCAAACAGTCAAATTTTCAATCACAAATTTCGATCATATGTAGAATATCACCCTGCTAGCCCGTGCATGTGCACGGGGTGAATGACTAGTATGCTAAAGTTATAACTAACAATGCTTCAGCCTTAGTAGAAGTCTTTAACTATGAGAATAGAAGCACTGGCTTGGACAATAGCAGGAAATCAATACATTTACATGATTAGCGTCGCACAGCAAACTGAAATAATATTGACTTCTCATCACCCTGTCAACCTCTCTGGTTATTTTACCCTCACTTGTTCACTTTGTAATTTTATTTCTGGTTTTTTCAACCTAAAGTCAGAGTTTACTCTGAGTAGGGGTAAAGTCACAATAGACTTCAGGCTGAACAAACGGAGGTAAAATCACAATGTTTACCCTCAGTAGGGGTAAAATCACAATAGACTTCAGACTGAACAAACGGAGGTAAAATCACAAAGTTTACCCTCAATAGGGGTAAAATCACAATATACTTCAGGATGAAAAAGCAGAAAGAAAAATCACAGAATTGAAAAGTTGAGGGTAAAATTACAATTAGAGTTTAAAGTAAGGGTAAGAACATAGTTACTCCTAAACTTTAATATATTACTGATGTGGAGCCCGCATTTCTCATCATTCTAATGTATACGCATTGTAGGGTGTGGGCTCAACTCCAGTGATCAGTTCATCTTTGGGAGCAGGTGTGTAACTGCTTCCTATCTCTATCTTCAAATCTTTTGATGTGTTCTACTAATAGAAGTGGGTTGCGTACATGGAATGGCAGGGGACAAGCGCCCCCTCCCAAGTTTTGAAAATTTTCATAGGACCCCTTCTTCATATGCTTGTTTCCAGCCCAAGAAAAAAAGCAAATCAGGTATCAGCGCTGCACCTAACAGTCCAAGAAAATCATCAAAAGCCAACAATGGAGAAAAGAAAACACGTACACTCTCCCCTCTCGGCCGCTCGCTTTGACTATAAGCACGGCAAAACATAGGATGAAGGGTGATTCTTCCCCTCTTCGGGCTGGTGAGGTTCCTTCTCGAGGAGCTCTGTTTCAGCGATCTTGCATGTTTTTCACAGTGAGAAATCAAACGGAGAGATCTGCTAGAGTGTGCATGCATGTTTCTGTATTTTGGCGATCTCTAGGGTTCATGTTTTTAAACCCCAACCATTCAATATATATTGCTTCGGTGCAATTAGCTCCGAGATTCCTAAGAAGTTCGATTCGTACCAGATGTCCATGATTAACGACTTCAACATTCTTCATCCTAAAAAGTATAGCTGATTTTTGTCGTCGACTTCTTGTTGAAACTAAAAAAGTAAAAGCTTATTATTTGAAACTTGTGTAGACTAGGCTTCAAAATAAAATGGAAGATGGACTTAAGACATTGTTGCTTGGTACTCTATATTGAAAAAGAGATAGCAATTAAGATGACCACGTATTCAACTATGGATGATTTCAATGCAGTTAAATAGCGTGCAGAGACTAAAGTAAGTTATATTGACCTTTTTACCAACTATCTTCTGTATCCACAACCGGTTATATTACATATCTATACATGTTACACCATCGCGTGGACCCCCGCATGATCCTGTAAGTAGCACACATCTGATTTCCATATAGTAATTGCATGTACATGATAGCCGTATGCTGTTCATATATACATGGCAGCAGCATTTAGACTAATTATCTGCTAAAATTAATATTAAATATTAACGGCTCATGAAAATACAAGAAGTATTAATAATCGAATAAAAAAATACTTCATTGCTTTTGGAAGCCGTTAACTACAAGGAACAACAGAGTTGCCTGTAAGAATAGCAAGAAATGCACTGAGGTCATGTTGGGTGAGAGAGAGCAGAGTATTCCTATGAATCCTATCCGAGAAAGAGACGAGAGAAAACAGCAGAAGTTGGGCTGCAGCACCGACCACACCGAGTAGCATCGGCGCCAAGACCAGAGAAGGCTGTTTTTTTGGTTAATTGGATTCATGCCATTACATTTCTTCGTTTTTGATATATCCCATTGGTATTTTTGATATTGGAACGGTACCATTACAATTCTTTAAGAATTGGAACCATGCCATGTTGTACATACTGGAGTCGTGTTTATACTGTATCGCGATACAAAACATTGGTATGGACTGAATCGCCTCCTTTCCTTCCTCCCCGCTCATGACCCAACCCGGGTCGGCGCCCGACGCGGACGCCGGCGAGCCGCGGCGCCGGCCACCGCGGCAGCCATGTCATCCGTCCCCGCCACTTCCCAGACCTTATGCCCCGCCCACCTCCTCAAAACCTCCCCAAAGCCACATGCCTCGAGCCTTCCACTGCGGCGGCTCCTGCAATGCGTGGCGGCGGCCGCACTTACGGCTCAGAAGGCTAGTCCGTTCTCCGGCAACACCGGCCAAAGCGCCGCTGGTGGGCCCTGACGGCGGTGTCAGAGTGGGAGCCCGGGCGGCGGAAGGAAGGACGAGGAGGAAGGGGAGAAGGAGGAGAAGAAAAACAGGCTGCTGCCGGCAGTGGCGGAGCCAGCCGGGTGGACGGGTGGGCCTCGGCCCACCCTGAGATTTTGCAAATCAGCTGTTTTATATACTGTAGCTCACACTGTAGTTGTGTTGACAGCCCATCAGTTTTTTCCTGTGCGGCCCACCCTGGAGCCCGACTGTAGCTCCGCCACTGGCTGCCGGAGTGGATGAACTTGAATCCCGCAACAGTGCTCGCCTCTGGCCTGCGCCTCAAGCTTGCTGCCAGCCTCGAAGCCCGCCGTCAACCACTGCTTCTTGCTCCCCGCCTGTAGCACGGCCCCAACCTTCTCTGGCTAGATCCGCTGCAGCACTTGCAATCCACGCACAGGTTATTGCCCCTGCACACTTGCTCGCCGCTGCAGCTCATGCTTGCATGTACCTTGCTTGTGCCCCTGCCTGTTGGCTGGTTGCTTGCTTGTGTGGCTGTTGCGTGCCATGCTTGCTTGTGCTGCTGCTGCTGCGCGAGAGCTCAGTAGGAGGGAACTCGATCTGGACTGAGACTCACGGGTCAAAAGGTAGAAGGTGAGGGTATTTCAGTCCATACAAATGTTTGGTATCACAGTACGGTAGAAAAACTTCTCTAATATGTACAGCATGGATTGAAGAATTATAATGGTACCGTTCTAATATCAAGAATACCAATGAGATATCTCAGAAACGAAGAAGTTGTAATGGCATGAAACCAATTAACCCCTGTTTTTTTGGTGTAGTGATGTGCTAAAGTTACAACGAAACAATGCATTAGCCTTTGTAGAAGTCTTTAACTGTGAGAATAGCATTGGCTTGGATAATAGCAGAAAATCAATACACTTGCATGATAAGCATCGCACAACAAATTGAAATAATATTGACTTCTCATCACCCTCAACTTCTCTGGCTCTATATATAAGACCCTGTACCCACCCATTTCTTCATTCCAAAAGAAATCAATCACTTGTACTAAATTCGGCAAGGTTTAGATTCATAGCTAGGCTGTTGCACCAAGAAAATAAGCCAAGAAAAATGGCCTACATCACTAGGGCCACCATCTTGCTCTTCCTTGTTACTCTTAATCAGCTTTGACGTACATGCAGGTATTTTACATGGTACTTCTGACTAATCATATTCCCTTCATGTCAAAAGATCTATTCGGTACACAAACCTTTTAGGTTAGCCCTTAGATTAGTTATTGGAATTTACTCATAAGGCGGTTATTGCAACAGGCTCATTTCCCAAACAGCTTTTTTTTTGCGAACTTGTAATTATTATTGAAGAAAGGGAGTACTATTCTGTAGGTTTGATATATTAAAGGAATAAAGGAATGTAATATGTTTTCTTACGCCCCCATTCACATATGTATGTAGGTGATGCCAAGTATCTCTGCCAGGTGTCAGACGTTCATGTGTCGCAAGTGAAGACAGGGAAGATTTTAAGTGGGCAACCGGAGTACCGGGTGACCTTTGATAACCAGTGTTCATGCCCTGTGGCTAATGTCGCGGTACGTTGCAATGGCCTAGCCAGCACCGAACCAGTGGACAAGAAAAAAATTCAAGTAGTGCAGGGACACCTCTGTATCATCAATGACGCTTACCCCGTTGTCAAGGGGTCGCCAATGTCCTTCACCTATGCCACGAAGACACCCCAGAACTTCCCAGTCGTCTACTTGCAACCAATGTCCATTAGGCCATAGAATGGGTTATGCAGATTATTTAGATTCGAGGATAACTCATTTCGTAGGGTTCGATCCATAGAGATTAGTTACCTGTTTAACGTGTTATGATTGTTACTCATGAGCATGTGAGCAGGTAGGAAATAAATGATATCTTTTTCTTATTTTAAGTGTGCCTGTGGCTAAAGGAATTAATTCGGTTGAACTCTGAATAAACTGACACAATGGCATGCATGAGTCTTGTTTCTATCTGCTTTTTTTTTTCTTTTCGTGAGTAATGGAAGGAGCTCTGCATTGTGGCTGATAGTAACAAAATGAATAAGCTGAAGGTTTGCAATAGTACAATGGAAGGTACTAAACGGCAACCGGACGATGAAACTGAAACAAGTCGAGATGACAATGGAAAAAAAAAGAAAAAATAGAATTGAGCTAGTTAGTGGCGGCATGAACACAGCGCGCCTGCGACTTTGAGTACTAAACGATTGCATATTTTGAGTACTCGCATATTTTGGGTGTGTGAGACTTTGGAGAGAAACAAAGCAGAGGTGCTCTCCCGAGCCCCTCGACTGGCGCCTGGTGACACAGCGCGCCTGCGCGCGCCCCAAGCAGAGGCGCCTCGCGGCGACGGCGGCCGTCGCAGACAGGCATCTCGCGGCCGTCGGCGTGGCTGGAAATTTTCCTGCCGGCTCCCGCGTAACCGTCAGCAACCGCGGCGTGGCCGCGGCTGGCGACAACACGTCGCGGCGAGCTCACCGTATCGGCTTGTCAACCACGCCTCCGGCCTGCGCCGGGGCGACGAGCCCACGACGACCCGGACAGCGGCGTCAGATCCTGGGTGCCACGCGGTTAGGGAGGAGGCGGGGACGTCAGCGCGCAGTGCGCACACGGAACGGGACACGGACGGAGGGGGCACCTCGGGTTCATCGGCGACGGTGGCGAGTCTTGACAAACAGGGCGTCCGACGCCGGCCGAAGCCGCTGCCTCCTCTGTGACCATCGCCACCGAAATCATACAGCGCTTGCTTCCTAAGAACTTAGGATGTGGGCGGGCATTCGTCCGGCCAAGATTGGGGGACCGCTCTAAAGTGAAGCGGGTTGAGCTCCCTGGCTGTCTGTTCAACTCTTAATAAACTGATAAATTGACAAGCATTTTTTCCCCTGAAAGGAATGGAAGGAGCTCTGCGTTACTGCAGAGTGCAGATATAGCTGGTAGTGAGACAGAATGAATATGAAGTTTTGCAATAATACAATCAGAGACGCTAAATTGCAGACAATAGGGTCAAAATAAGTCGACATACGAGCTGCAATTAGTGAACTTCAACTCGCTTTCTGACATCGCGCCGGTATCATCAGTCGCCATGTGGAACAACTGATCTGTTCCAACAAAGGTCGACAGACTTGCGCTCCATTTGTGTACCTTCTTCGGTGATATGTATGTAGTCTATCAGCAATTAAGGCAGACAATTCGACACTGGAGATGCTGCTAAACAATCTGATACTCTCGTGGTTGGCCTCGTCCAGCGCTATTGACCGTCAGCTATGCAAAGGCCATCGGTTCCTCCAGTTTTTTTTTTCCAAACAGTTTATCCAGTTTCAGAATTGGGTAGGACTGAAACAGTTTTAGGTGAACGAAAGAAAACAAAATAAGATTAAAGCAACTCAACGAACTCCAATGCGCACTGAGTGAAGCAGAACGACGGTTTGAACTAAAAACAGATTCAAGATAAAAATCCAACGTGTCTTTGTAATTGCCAGCCCACAGACGGAGGAGATACCCGTCCACATCAATCGCCCGGTTCTGTTTCTGATCCTGTCCAGCCCAACGGAATGATATGGCCCGTGACTCCTCCTTTGGTATCTCTCGTGTCGATGATGGCCTGATGGGTTGAGCTGCGGTACAGATACATAGTTCGTGAGCAACCGAATGGCAACGCAGGTGAATCATCAGCACAGCATGCAGGGGAGAAGCGAGACAGTACTGATGGAAAGAATATACAAATACCTCCGCTAGCTACTGTTATCCTGCAGCCAGAAGATATGGACTGTGGAAGACGACGTCTCGTTTGTTTGTGTGACATTTTGGAGAGAAACAAACCAGATGTACTCGCCCTAGCCCCTAGGCCACCAACCCATATACGGGGACGCCGTTCGGGCAGTGCAGAGGTGCTCCACTGATCCAACTCTCTCGGTTTCCACTGACGGCAGCTGTTACGGCCGACCAGACAACGTGAAGCTCGCCGCGCTAGCCGGCGGCCACCGGCCACGTGTAGTTCTCAGGCGAGGACTTGGAGGTCTGTAAGCTGTACGAGCGGTGGGTCGCGCGCTCGCCACCTCGTCGAGAAGCTGAGCCGCTTCTCTTCCTTCAAGGCGATGGCGCAGCGCATCTGGGGCGCCTCAACGGCTTCGTCGACATGACCGGGGACAAGTTCCACAGTGACTAGTAGCTAGCTAGTGTGCGAGTGTAGTCGGCGAGGACAACTTCACCGCTGCCGTGAAAAGGCGGAGACCTTCTATGCATAGGGCGACTTATAGTATTTAACAATAACTCATCAAATCTGGCTCAACTAAGCCAATTTAGCCTACCAACCTACCATCAACATTTTGAAACAAGTGTTTCAACATTTTTGTAAACCTGTGTCAACATTTTCGAACAATAACATCAACATTTTAGTCGAAAATATTGGCATATTACATCTAAAATGTTGACGCGGTGCAAACAAAATGTTGATACAATATATTCAAAATGTTGACAAAAAATTCAAAATTTAAAAATATTCATATTGGATCTTATTTTGTATAATTAATTATAACAAACACGTAGGTTCAAACAGATTCGAAAACGGACTTACGATTTAGGAGAAAAATACGTTTATCAGAACGCTCCACGTGTCTCAGATCTGGTCCTCCCACTTTCCACTTCTACGAATCTCAACCGTTGCATGAATCTCAAACACTAATCTATCATATGTTAATTGTAGCCCGCCCTACATATAGGATTGGTCGCCGCGTCGACGTGACTCTCCTGCTGCATTTTCCATCGACTGGCGTAGAAAACTTGCCACGACCAACCATGCCCAAGTTCAGTTGGTGACCTGGGCGACAGCGCGATGGAAGCCCATGAAGCGATCGTAGGGGACAAATTAAGATTAGGTGCGGTTGTCGTCCGTCAGGGGCCGAGCAGGGGCCTAGGCCCCCCTATGCTTGATGAACCAAGCAAAATAATTCATAGTGGCCCCTCCATCAAACAAGTTTCATTCTCCGGCCCTCCTTAGATTTCTTGCTCCACCACTATGTCTTGGAGCTCGTAGACTGCGGCACCACGAGCCATGGCTGTAAAGCGACGCGCGCGTTTTCAATACACTCTTAGGAACGGGCTGGCATCTTTGGACGACGTACTACCATACAAGCAAGACGGCCGGTGGCACCTGCCAATACGACCTCACGCCCCACGCAGATTGTGCCGGGCTACAGTGAATACTTGCTTCTAGAACACAGATTCTACACTATATTCGCACCCACTGGTCTAAATAACTGCACAGCCGCACCCCTCTTCGTACTTCTCTAGCTCCACCGTTGTATCTTAGTAGTGTTAATGTATTAACTATATATGTTCATCTATCATACGTGTGTTAGGTTGATATGTGTTTGACATATTTTGAATGATTTGTGAGTCTAAATGTCGTAGAGCCTTGAGGAAGGCATTTCTGTTGTCAAACCTGATGCTCGTGTTATTACAGACGGGGAAAGCTGGAGGGGTTGTGTTATGTCACCCGCCCAATCTGTGGTACCATATCACAATTGGTGCTTCAAAAACACCCATCTGCAATAATGTGACCGTATCCGAGATGGGATTTCAGAAACCATGTCGGTGATAATCGTGGCCCTCATATCACAGACGGAGCTCAGTACGTTCGGTCTCTAATTAACCGCCCTTAGGTCCTGTCATCGACCTAGCAATACGTCGGACTATAATCTGGCCAGAGATTTCTTTGTGCCGTGTGGCATGCCAAAGTGGATGATGAGTCTGACGCGCTGCAGGAACATAGCGCGTAAGCAACCAAACGGCAGTGCAGGTGTACCATTTGCAAAGCGTGCAAGCGGGAGAAGCAGGCACTGCCACAGAACAGGCCTTCAGCGACGGGTTTTTTGGGCCTCTAGCGACGGGAAACAGCCCGTTGCTAGTAATACGTCGCTAAAGCGTGGACGGTAGCGACGAGTTTTCACCCGTGGCTGAGAACAGCTGCAGCGACGGGTTTCAATCCACGTCGCTCCAGAGTCACCGACGTTGGTTCTAAACCCGTCGCTAGTGCTCAATGAAAAACAAAAAAAAATATCGTCCGTCAATCTTAATCCACCTCTCCAATTACAGCTTCAATCCAACCAGAAGTTACTACACAAACTAATCTCTAATTGAGATCAACATAAACAACTAGCAGCTAGCTACAAAAGCAGTCAAATACATGAACCAATCCAACCAGCAGCAACTTCCTTCGAGATCTGAACTGAGCACCTAATTTGTAGAGGACGTCGTCGTAGAGGTCTCCACCTCGTTGCCGTCGCGGAGGGGGCCGCTGTTGTGGAGGGAGCCATCGCGGAGGGGGCCGCCGTCGTGGAGGGAGTCGTAGCGGAGGGGCGCGCCGTGGCCGAGGAAGTCGTCCCTGCTCCGAATCTGCCACCGCGCCATCGATCTCCCACCGTTGCGGCGCCGGCG
>LAPY01000391.1:111890-136156 GCA_000970635.1 Eragrostis tef | reverse complement strand
TAGTATGTTTGAAACACTAACCAGGACAAGGCGTATTTTTAGTGTCAGTAACTGCTTCCTCTTTAGCAGTAAGAAAACGAACCGAAAACCAGGCAGACTGTTCATCACGTAGAGGCTTTTAGACTTGACTGATAAGGGCATGTATGCTGCGGAGCAAAGTTCCCAGCCATAAAACATACTTAAGGTAGATTGGATCGGAAATAATCACGATCCTGAGCTGTCTCACCTAAATATAGATTTGTCATGGTTCAGAGTTTTGATTATTTTTTGCCATCAATAGCGTCTGCCTTGCCCCGCTTCTTGGCCTTGGTAGCCCTCCATGCGGAGTTGTGACAAACAGTCTCCTCAACAATCTTAGGTGTTGCAAAGTTGAAGCTTAAACTGATATGCGGTCTATGTACTCCGGATGTGCGTCTAGAAACTTTTAATTACCTAGATCAAAACTCATCCACAGGCACAAAAACAAAACATGTCTCTTGTATCACACACTTGTAACAGAAGTAAAAATGTGTTACACACATATTTGAGAGTAACACAAATGAACCAGGCAGTCTGTTCAACAAAAGTAAAAATTGTCTTTTTCTCCTTTCTTTTTAACAATCTCATAAACATCGAAATCCTCAGACATCATTTGCGTGGAAGGACCAACCATGGCAACCTATCAACAAAAAGAGAGGAGGGTACCTCGTGGGAGGAGGATGCCCCGGTGGCGGGGGAGGGCGTCGCGGTGGTGGGGGAGGGCGTCCCAACAGCATCTAGCGTGGTGAACGCCGTCCCGTCGCTCGTGGCCCAGATCTGGCCAGCGGCAGGCTTGGGGATGGACGTCCGAGCGCTGGGGTTGAGGAGGCCGCATCGCGGAGGGGCACGAGGTCAAGGACGCATGGCGACAGTCGGTGGCGGCAGGCGCCGGCCAGGGGAGAGCGGCGGGAAGGAGGCAAAATGGGCGGAAGGAGCGCGCGGAAGCAGATAGGCGAAAACTATCGAGTTGGGGCTCGGCTGCGGACCCGTAGTAGAATGGGCTGGAGGGGAAAATCTAGGGGCCTCGCTCGTGTAGGGACTCGGGCTCCGTTGGAGTTAATTTTTTGCTGCTCAGCCCTCATTGTTGAGTAGGTGTTGGAGTTGGGGTTTTTATTGGAGTTGCTCTTAGTTGTTGCAAAGTTGAAGTTTGAAACCGATATGCGGTCTTTGTACTCCGGACGTGCGTCCAGAAACTTTTCATTATTTAGATCATAACTCATGCATAGGCACTACAAAAAAAAAACGTATCCTTTGTAACAGAAGTTAAAATGTGTTACAAATGTATTTGAGAGTAACACAAATGAACCAGGCAGCTGTTACACACGCACATGGTGCTGAATGTATTCATGTAGTATGTTTGAAACACTGACCAGGACAAGGCGTACTTTTAGTGTCAGTAATTGCTTGCTCTTTAGCAGTAAGAAAACAAACCGAAAACCAGGCAGACTGTTCATCACGTAGAGGCTTTTAGACTTGACTGATAAGGGCAAGTATGCCGCGGAGCAAAGTTCCCAGCCATAAAACATACTTAAGGTAGATTGGATCGGAAATAATCACGATCCTGAGCTGTCTCACCTAAATATAGATTTGTCATGGTTCAGAGTTTTGATTATTTTTTGCCATCAATAGCGTCTGCCTTGCCCCGCTTCTTGGCCTTGGTAGCCCTCCATGCGGAGTTGTGACAAACAGTCTCCTCAACAATCTTAGGTGTTGCAAAGTTGAAGCTTGAAACTGATACGCGGTCTATGTACTCCGGATGTGCGTCCAGAAACTTTTAATTACCTAGATCAAAACTCATCCACAGGCACAACAACAAAACATGTCTGTTGTAACACACTTGTAACAGAAGTAAAAGTGTGTTACACACATATTTGAGAGTAACACAAATGAACCAGGCAGTCTGTTACACAGAAGTAAAATTCTTTGTCTCCTTTCTTTTTAACAATCTCATCAAGTACCTGAACATCGAAATCCTCAGACATCATTTGTGGGCAAGGACCAGCCATGGCAACGTATCAATTTGTAAATAATGAACTTCTCAATCTCATTCACAGGCACATGTAATTTGTATTACAAGGAAGCAGGCAAGTAGCAGTTATCAATTTGTAAATAGAGAATTTCTCAGTCTCATTCACAGGCACATGTATTAGGCAAGCAGCAGCTATCAATTTGCGTCACAATGTTTTAAGCAAGCAGGCAGGTAGCAGGAAAGCAAGCAAGCAAGCAGATAGCTGCAGTTGGCAGCACGCGCACGCAAGCAGCAAATCCCGTTCAGATGCGCATACAAGAAGCAATGGCGGCCAGCAATCAGCAGCTCCCGCGCAGACGCGCGTGCAAGCAGCAGCCCTGCGCAGACGCGCGCGCAGGCAACGGAGGCGGCCAGCAAAAACAAGGCGCACACGAAAGGAACGAGAGGAGAGGAGGGTACCTCGTGGGAGGAGGATGCCCCGTTGGCGGGGGAGGGCGTCCCAGCAGCATCTAGCACGGGGAACGCCGTCCCGTCGCTCGTAGCCCAGATCTGGCCAGCGGCAGGCTTGGGGATGGACGTCCTAGCGCTGGGGTTGGTGAGGCCACATCACGGAGGGGCACGAGGTCGAGGAGGATGCATGGCAACTTCCGAGTTAATTAGGCTCGTTAGAGTTTTGATTGTTTTTCGCCACCCGGTGTGTCTGCCTTGCCCTGCTTCTTGGCCTTGGCAGCCCTCCCACGGAGTTGTGACAAACAGTCTCCTCAACAATCTTAAGGTGTTGCAAAGTTGAAGCTTGAAACCGATATGCGGTCTTTGTACTCCGGATGTGTGGCCAGAAACTTTTCTTGTAACACACACTTGTAACACAAGTAAAAATGTGTTACACACATATTTGAGAGTGATGCAAATGAACCAGGTAGGCTGTTCATTAGGTGGAGGTTTCCTGATCACTGCAATTACTTAGATTAAAACTCATCCACAGGCACTACAACAAAACATGTCTCTTGTAACACGCACTTGTAACACAAGTAAAAATGTGCTACACACGTATTTGAGAGTAACACAAGCATTTGTAGTCTTAACCATCTATCGCTCAATCAATGTTAAATATGCATTGATTGCTCATTTCCTAGGAATGCGTCACTTAGGGAAATGGCACCTGGCACGCTACCGTCTAGACCATGCGGGTCACCATGTCGGGGGTAGGTAAACGTCATTGTACGCGAAAGCCACATGGAACATTGATGAGTGGCAGTCGGCCCGGTCGCCATGCTCGTCAAAATGGCACGACCACGAAAAGCATGAAAAGCACTTCCATGCCATGACACTGGAGGCAGCCATATCTTACAGTCATGACGATGCATGTCTCCATCATGCTGATGAAGCCTAGCTTCCCGTCCGTAGTTGGCATGATCACCAAGCTTTGTGCCTCCATGTTGAATTCAAGGATTGCTTCGCATCGTCGACCATCCAATAGAGGGTGTTCCCATTGGTGACGATACTAGCTTTTGAGTAAAAGAAGCAGACGAATTCTATGATGTGAAATTACCCCAAGTTCAGGTTTCGGAGTCGTAACCGAAGATGTGGTTGCCGTCCACTGGGTCCGGTTGTACGCGAAACCCACACTGATCAGCAATGAGTGGCAGTTGGCCTGGCCGCCATGATGCGTCACAGATTAGGGCATCGCCAAAGCGAGAGCGGAAGGATTCATTTGAAGGTTGTTGCTTTGTTCCATGCCACCCCAAACTCACTGTTTGCATGTGTCCACTTCAGTTTGTGTGTGTGCCACTGACCTCCCGATGGCCATTCTCAAACTGGCAAGTGGCATACACACAAGTTCCAGCGGCTTACACATACAGCGAATTGGGGTGACAGGAGCAAAATAGCGAACATCAATGGCAGACACAGAAGTGAGAGCGGAGAGGATGTTTGAATATTTTGGTGAGGACGAGCAGCACAGCCAAGGTTTTATAGCGTGGTTTGCGTGCTTGCATACACGCGACATGGGGGTCTTGCAGTTTTGTGTCTGTGACTCATGACCTTTATCACTTGTTGCTCACTGATTTAATCAGGATTTATAGAAATAATACGCTAATATGAAAAGGATACTTCAAATTGTTTTTTGTTACACAAAAATTGAAAGTTTCGATCTCCAAGCTTGCAAAAATATTTTCGCGTCTTCAGTGATTGCAAGAAGTTTTAATTTCGCAGCACCAAAGTATGAAAAACTTAAATCTTTGGTTTTCTCACCATCAAATCAATGAGGCTGTTTCCTGTCCTTTCCTTGGCTTTCAGTTTGTTGCCTTTTCTTTTCTATGTCGGAAGCAACTTTCCGCTACGTGTTTCTTTGTGATGTGCTTCCATAAAAAGTTAGATCCTCGTCAGCTTGCCTCTCCGAACAATAATTTTGAAACTGTGATTTGTAAGATGTAATCTGTGCAATAATCACCTCCCAAGTGACATACGCACAAACAGCAAAATTGCAGAATTAATACACACAATTTGTAATATCGTAATTTGTGCATGGCACCTCCCAAGTGACTACAGCTGCATCCTATGCACCAACAAAGAGAGGAAACTGCCTTTCATCTATTCTTCGGCTGCCCTTTCAGCCAAAGAGTATGGCAGCATCTAAACATCCAATGGGGCTTCACAATGCCTTTCCACCGAATGCTAGAAGATGCAGCCTACAAATGCCAGCACTCCTTCATGGAATTCTTCATAATTGGTGCATGGCAGGTATGGAAACAAAGAAATGATCAAATTTTCAAAAGGAACAGACCAACATTTGAAGGCTGGAAAAGGAACTTCACAGATGAATCCTTAATGCAATCCCATAGAATGAGCCAGACAAACAAAGAGAAGTTCATACAGACAGTCAACTTGTATAGATAGTTCTTTCTATTTGCCCTTTTCTCTCTTTCAGCTGCCTGAAGAGGCCTGAGTTGTACAGTTTCGGGGTTACCTGGCCTTTTGGCCATGGAACTCACATTTGCTTTTTTTTATATATCTAATAAAATACTAGCACAGTAGGGGCTTCCCCTACTGTATATTCCTCAAAAAATATTGTAATTTGTGTATTATTTCTGCAAATTTTGGCAAAAAGTTTAAATTTTGTCTAAATTGAATATTGTCATGACTATTAAGGGTACCAGTAACCAGTTGATGGAAGACTGAATAGAGTTATGAGCTTTCTGCGAGCTCTTTCTTTTGATTTCTGTTTGTACATGACACACTGCTTTCTGTTGTTGCCAGAACAAAGCCGCAGAGATGATTTGGAATCAATTGGCTATGTTCTTCTGTATTTCCTCAGGGGAAGGTAAAACTATTTGCATTAGCAATCTCTCTGTAATGCCTTTAATCTCATAATTGTTCGAGTATTATAGAATATGGCTGTGGATTTTCAGTAGTCGTTATGAGAGTATTGCTGCAACTGTTCCTGCCATAGAATTACAGAAGATGCATTCGTCGACGATAAGTTATTTTCATTTGTATTGTTATACCTGAATCATACCTCTCAAAATGACTGGTTGATTATGTTTCTTTATGTTTTTGTATTGTGTATGAAACATTTTTCCAATATTTGTTTAGCTTAACCATATGTTTTTCCCAGTCTTCCTTGGCAAGGTTTGAAAGCAGCCACCAAGAAACAGAAGTATGACAAAATAAGTGAGAAGAAGCTTTCAACTCCAATTGAGGTGATTTAAATCTAAGATTTTTGAGTTGCTGAGTTTGCTTGGTTCATAACATATTATGATGGGAAGACTACTCATGGGCCTTGTTGTTGCAGGCTTTATGTAAATCCCATCCGGTGGAATTCGCATCGTATTTTCATTATTGCCACTCGCTGACATTTGATCAGCGGCCTGATTATAGTTTCTTAAGACGTCTCTTTCGTGATTTGTTTGATCGTGAAGGTATAAACCCTTTCCCATCATGTCTTTTATGATACACCATGATATGTTTTCATCTTTGGCCCACTGCAGGTTTTCAATTTGATTATGTGTATGACTGGACATTGTTGAAGTGTAAGCAGTCTCAGAAGGCCAAGGCTCAACAAGGATGCTCTGTGAGTGAACTACTTGTTTCCAGAGTAAAAATGGCTTACATTTCTCTTTCAAGTTGATAAAAAATTTGTCAGAAAGTAAAAATGAACTTAATTTCTTCGATTTTTTTTGTTTGTATTTATGTTTTAGTACATTTTCTGATTTTTTCCCTCTCCAATGGTAGAAAGATGCAGGTGTAAGTAGCCGCCCAGTTGCAACAAATGCGGACAAGCACCAAGGTACCAGATTCCCAAATTTTTTCTAAGTAGCGTCATTTTTTAAATACTTTTTCTTATACTGTGCACCGTGTTTGCTTGTTTCATATTGCTGTTAAATTTGTCTGGTTTACAATGTTGAACATTTTTCTCATGATGATCTACTTTTGTTCTTGCTATACCTTTTATACGCTACAATTATAATTGTGTTTTTATAACTTGATGCCTTTCAGTTAGTGTTTCACGCCCAGTTGAAGCTTCTGGTTTGCTTGAAGGAGAGCAACGCCCGGCAATCAGAATGCAGTTCAGACCTAGTGCCGAGAACAGTCGTTTAAATAATCTGCATACTGAGAGATTGGTAAGACATATTTAGGCTAATACCATTTCAGAGTCAATCTGATCTCTCACAGGCCTTCGAATTTTATTGCCTGTCAGTCCTAGAACTATCTCTGATTAATTGTTTCTAAGATACACGTTCTGTTTATAACTACCCTCTTTTTTTACTTGTAGAGAGTGGGTGCTAGCACTGATAATGCATTGCTGCAATCCACACTGCTTGGTCGTTCTGATGCTTCAAGGAACGATGTCACAACCTCAAGAACACAGGGGTCCATTGACCCCCACATTCGTGGAAATAACAGTCCAGGGCCTTCTAACCGCATTTAGCCTTTGGAACAGTTAGTTCCTTTCAGTTAACTATGGGTGAGACTACCTTCGATGCTACCAAGTCTTGCATCTTCTGTGTATTTATGGATGGTTGTATTGTTGTTTTATCTGCTTGACTATGCGGTAACTTTGGCTTTCCAGTTAAATACTTTTCCTTATAATGGGTTAAGGGTAAGGTACTAAGGTTGTGTCTTGGTAGATAGTTTCTGCATGCAGGTTAGATTATACCATTGCACGCTGGTGCCAGCTGCTGTGGGATTAAATAAAGAATTGGAAAGCAAAAAGAATCTTGTAATTGAACTGTGACATTAAATAAAGAAATGAGGCGCAAAAGAATATTAGGTTAGGATGTCAAATCTTGATTTGATGCACAAAGTAATCTGAAACTTAGAAAAAAATGCACATTGATATCATGATGCAAGCAAAATATCATGCAAGTACGAAATGAAGATCGTTGTGACAAGGTTTGTGACTGGAGGAAGCGTCAAATGGTAGCCCTCCCTCCAGCATGGTTGCACATGTTAGCATTATGAAGAAGTTCGTACGCAAATATTAAATATCACATATTGGATATCAGACAAGGGTTAGCGTGAGATTTTTTGGGTCAGTTGAGGTCTTCTGTTATCCCTAGGGCTTCAGTTGCTGAACTCTCTAGGATGCAAGTAGGTTGACAACCAATTCCACACAATTGTTACCGTTTACATTTAGTTACAGACTAAAGGAACTAGAATGGGCATCGGGTCGATAGGGGCCATCCATTTGCATCTTTATTTGTAGTCCATTACCCGTAGCGTCTTAAATTCTGTCACCAGCCTAACGGGTCTTCCTACTAAGACTGCTCCTTTTAGGCAATATGAGGGTACTATAGCTCAGACTACATGGTAAGGTGGCCTAGAGTTAGTTTCAGCCAATAAGTTCCGATTGGTGCATTACAATTGTTCAGCTCTAACTTGTATGTTAACTGCATGGCTTGCTATTAAATCTGAACTGGCACTTGAATCTTTAGGTGCTTATTAATTAAGAAATTACCCAATGGCGAGCATAGTACTTGATTCAGTTGGTCACTCTAATAGGGTTAATATCTCAAGAATTATGTATATTGCGGCTTTAGTCTTCTTTGAAGCGCTTTGTGCCTATTTGTTTGTACATAATATTAATTAATTGTCAGCATGCTTTTGTGAAACATAATAGAATGTGTTTGGCACTCCTTCGTAATTAGTGTTATATATCAGCAGTGCTGAACACCACAATAATTTCCCAACATAACCTTATGAGTTCAAGGATTTTATAGCTGGTACTGTCACTGTTATAGTAAGTAGTGGTGCTCTGTGCTCTCAAAGTTAGTCATGACAAAACTTAGCTACCACTGTGGAACACGTGATTGTGGAGAATGCCATTATATAATCCAAATTTTCTTTTTTTGTTCGAAAGATATTTCTACGTAGTCATGAAAAAATGTAATAGATAACAAAGTACTCCCTCCATTCTTTCCTATATGACGTTGGTTAGCTTAATTTGAACCAACCAACGTCATATAAAAAAAACGGAGGTAGCAGCATTCTTTTGGAAAAACACCTCGCTTTACATAATTGTGCCAATGCAAGCAATTTCATACCATCAAGGTGCCCACATTCTTGTTACTGTAAATAGTAAATACATGCCGTATTTGGCAATATCTAGGCATTGCTCATTAAATGATACCAATGATATCTATTTGATATATTGGACTGGCACATGTCAGCCGATATGACATAACTGATCGCGCGATATGTTGATATTCCATCTGATAACGCTGTATATATATTCGTGACAATAAAAAAATTGTATGTCATTAATTAAAAACTAGATCAGTTATGAGATTAATTGTTCTATTCTTCGTTTGAGGATTTGATGACAACATATTTGCAATATGTCTCGATTATATTTTGATCCATATGAATGCACTCAGATAACTTTGAAAACAAAGATACTTTTTAATCCAATATCTGTTATACTGGAACTCAAACGTCAAGATCAGATAACTGTCGTTAAGCTTGCCTAAAACATAATGAGGCAGCATTTAATATTTAAAATGCCTATAACATAATGAGGCAGCATTCATAATATGTAAAAATTCTTATCTTGGAAATCATTCTTTTGTTGTTTGAAGCCCAATCCAGAATTTTGGTTACCAAAATTCTGGATTGGGCTTCAAACAACTAGCTCTTCGTTTTCATTTTTTTTCTGGCATTTGCTTCTTGTTATCATCCAATTTCTTCATGCAATAGCTTGGAAAGTTTGTGGGAAACACTTCACTTACGCTGCCAATCTTTTTTGAAAGTTTTCCACTACCAAAATCGGGCTATAATCTCAAATAGTGTTATAATATTTCAGTACAGTAGAACTTGCTTGCTTTAAAACGACTGCCTATTTTGAAGAGCTATGCTGACCAGCTGGTTGTGGAGAGTTTTCCATATCTAGACAAATTTTCCTTTTATTATACTAAGGAGCTTCCCTATTAGTTAAAAAGAGAAGTAATATGGTCCTGATAAAGCCACCTCCCTCCAAAAGGGAAATTGAGAGCGTGTAATGGCCCCTAAGTGGACAGCTTATTCTTTATTTTTAAGAGCCTGCATTCAAGTTTAATATTGTAATGCTGAAAACTTATATTGATTCAATGTTGGAAGATTTCCTATTTGGCAATAAAGTGCTGATTGGTTTGAATCTCATCAAAGTTTAGGGATTAACTTGACCTGGTTTGTTATCCATTTGTTTGTTTTCAAAAATTCAGTGAGTTTCCCTTTTAGCCGTCCTATGAGTTCATTTTCTTGCTAAAAATTGGCTACTAATTTTTTGCTAAATTTTAGCCCTAATTGATGATAGTGTATGATTTCATAATGCTTCTTAATGTCATTAATAAATTTAGGCCATAATTCAACAGTAGTAGAGAACTGGCTGGCATTAAATGACCTATTTTAAAATGCTACTCCGTATTAGTTTTTGTGGCACATTGTCTAGATGTGCCAAAGAGGAAATGAAAACCAATTATTTGGCTATTCTATGATTAGTTGAATCCTAACAAGCAAGCCTCAATTTTAGGAATGGAATTTTTGTTTGTTAAACATTAAGGAGCAATGTTGCTCATCAAGCAGACATCGAATTCCTTTTTTTCTCCCTGACGCTCTGTTGCATGGTTTAATGACTTGCACGAGGAGTGTCCTGGGATTTGAGCTTAATGGCCTAAATGAAAAGGTGGCCTAGCGTTGCATGGAAACCTCTATGACTGTTGAATTTTGCTTGAGAAAATGCCTGCTGGTATGGCATTTATCAGTGTTTTCTTAATACCATGCTTGGCCTGTATGATTGATGGTATTTCACAGTTTTAAGCTTCCATTACTCCAGAGCCCAATCTTTCCATGTTGACCTGTGCTGCTGTTGTAGGTTGCTGGATATGGTTTCATGGAAGAATTCAGGACAAACTCGAATGTTTTAATTCCTTGGTCCTGAAAATAGCTGGGGTTTTTCAGGCAACATCCGTATTTCTTGACATGATTACTACAGCTGTTGGGGTTTTAAGGTGGCATCTGTATTGCTTGAGGTGATTATCACAGTTGGTGGGGTTTGAAGGTGACCTCTGTATTGCTTGAGGTGATTACTACCAACCAGAGATATTAGCTGATGCTGTTATGAATGCAGCATCACATTGCTGCTGTGGTTGATTATTTTTTCCATTTGTGGATTATATGGAAACTTGCATAGGAAAGGCAGCATACTATTGTGTCGCATGGATTCGTTGTAACTCTTCAACTCTCTGGGCTCATTGATTCAGGGTGCTTTGCCAAATAATGATGATGATGATGTATTACTTGCTTAAAGAGAAATTGGGAATTAAGCAGAACAGTGTTCGTTTGGATTAGAAATAATCCTGTCAGGAGCAATGGGGAACTACGTTCAGTGCAGTATCCAACGGCTGGGTTTCCTTTTGGCATGACTTACTGTACTTGTAAGTCAACTTGTATTGCTACTGTTGCACAGAATTATAGGAGTTGGATTTCTTATCGTAGTGTCATTCTCAAATCTCACTCTGTTATGCCATCAATTTGCATGCAGAAAGTGGTATACTATTCAACTTGGATCAGCTGCAGCATGTAATGTGTTTACATCTCCCACCAGGCAAGGATTATGAAGAACCTGGAAGTGTATGCTCTGGTTTGGTCTGCCAGTTCACATATCTCCAAAGAATTGGCTCATCCTCATTGTTGTCACTTTCAAGAGCCATATGCACAGGTCAAGACTCAATAGATAAGCACCTGCACGGTATCGCACAATCAGTCAGCAGAAATCTGTTTGACTGGAGGTAAATTATCAAAGGTGCCATGCCGTAGCTCAGGGTTTAACTTGTGTCTGCTTGATGACTTCTATGAAACATCTCATGGCTGAATTTGTCTATAACGGATGTTCTATTCTGGAACCCTCCATTGTATTATGGTTTTGATTGTAGATCTAAATGAAAGCAGAGCTGGCAATTGATTTTGTTGGGTAGCCTGCATTGTAAAAAATGGAAGGATGATGGGACAGCTTATGACATCTTGAAGAAGCCATACTATCTTTTGCTTCCTTTTTCCGATCTGCAGTTTTGTGGTCATTCGTGTAACCAATGCTAGGTCTTCCAAATGGCGTTAAATTGAGAATGTTTTTAAAGTTCTTATGTTTATTGATGGACATGCCTGTGATTTCCTTGGGTGTTTTGAAGCTTATTAATTCAGTGCATGTTGAACTGACGTGATTTTGTCAGATTGTATTTGCATTTCGGTATCCATCATTTGACCTTTTTCCATGGTGTCAAATACTCCTAAGTATTATCCTTCAATTTGATATCATGCCCGTTCCACCTGTTTCATAAGTATAAAAAGTGCTGCTCATGAATTTTGAAATTCAGGTGTACCTTGTTGAAAACATCAGTCCACTTTACCATGGCTAAAATGGAAATCTTTATGCACCTTGCAAGAATTCCAAACTGATCAATCTATTCATGCCTTCACACAACATGTTTTTTTTGGTGATTATGCTATAAAGCAAGTGGATGGGTCCTTTTCGGACTATTAGTTGAGCTTAGAGTTATTCAATATAGTTACAACCTGTGATGGCTCACGGTCCTCCATTCTTTATTGTTCGGGAACAAAATAGTCTTGCGACACATTCACAGGGAGCTCAAGTGAGGAGGGAGATGGGGTGGTCAAGGGCCAACGAATTAAACGGCCTGGGTGCATGATCACTCAAGTTCCTTGGTGAAATCAATGTTGTCAACGAACACCTGCATACGGTAAGTTTGATCTGATTAGCAGGTTATTTGAGGCATGCCACAACATTAATGTATGGTAGAAATAGTGCTGGTACCGATTTCCACCCATCTGGGTCCAGAATGGATGTGATCTTGGTGCCAATCCCCGGCAATGGCCCCGGCTCCCGCACCACCTGCCCTCCGAACAGCTTCACGACCTCAGCGGTCTTGTAGACGTCATCGGTGCCTATGGCGATCTGTGTGAACAAAAAGCGTGTCAGATCCCGGAGCTAAGCCTCAGAAATGATGACCGGCAACGCTGCAATGCAAAGACATCCATGTCGCACACCTGGCCATACGCATTTCCCTTGTCATATTCAGTGACACCATAGTTGTAGGTCAGCTCCAGCACTGCGTTCTTGTCTTCGGGGCCGTACCCCATCATTGCAACCGTATACTGCAGAACTTTACCAGTCAGTATACACGCCCATGGTACAAGGACCCGAGTGACCTTGGAACTAGATTGATCACCTTGTATTCAGGGTTATCTCTCTTCCGAAGCAACTCCATGCCACATGCCTGCGCGTGGTTCGTGACAAGCACAAGAGTGACAAAGGGGACAATCAGATTGATACTTGAAGGAATGCAACAGCTTTTCCATTTTATCTGCCTACCTTCTCGTAGAAGCTTATGGCGCGGTCGAGATCGCCGACGCGGAGCATCACCTGGCACAGTGGCTCTGGCGTTCCTGGCCTCTCGAGGATCTCAAACTTGTAGCCGTCAGGGTCCTCGACGAAGGCGATGACGGTGTTGCCGCCCTTGACGGGCCCTGGCTCCCTTGTCACCTTGCCACCCTTTGCTCTTATGAGCTCAACTGTCTTTGCTACCTGTCTCACAAAGTTTTCAATGACAGCCTTGTTGATACAGAACATCTCCTTTTAACCGAAGTGGAGAAATCAAAATGATCAGTGTCTTATACATCGTCAGTCGCAATACCGAAATGGCCAAAACCTGTTCCGATATCGTACTTGTCAACGCCGTAGTCTGCAAATCAATCAATTGTGAATCAACCATCAGCTACCTCAAAGCAGCAGCAGATAATTGTTATTAGCAGAGGTCTACTAACTGTATGTGAGCTCGACGGCGAAATGCGAGTCCTCGGGCCCGTACCCGAGGAACGCGTTGCTGTACTTCTCCTCGGGGATGTCGCGCTTCCGCAGCAGCTTCATCCCCAGGCACTCGGTGTAGAACCTGCATTCCCCAGGAAAGAACCCGAGCTGTGAGATGTTTGTGACATACTATTTCTTCTGCTCTGGTGAGGTGGTCGAGGTATGCAGTACTTGATTGTCTTGTCGAGATCGCCGACGCGGTAGACGACGTGGAGAAGCCGGCGGTTGTCCTTCTTCGCCCACGCGAGAGCGTCGTGGCCCCGCTCGCGCTCCGGGCCAGCCTCAACGGGTCCGAGTGCAGCGTCGCTCCTTGTAAAAAACAGACATCCACGCAAACGCACTTAGGTGAGGTTCTTGGTGACAATGGTGACTTCACTTGAGTTGACAGCCCACCAGTCACCACCTGCGGCGGCGGTGGAGAGGAGCAGGGACCTCCGGGGAACGGGCGCGGCGGCGGAGCAGGCGACCACGCCGCGGCCGGCGGTGGCCGGGAACGCCCTCATTGCCGACGTCTGTGGGACACGTGTGTGCCCTGGCCTGCCGCTAGCTGGGACGGGGACTGGTGGGTTGGTTGGCGCCTCTTTCTCGCGCTATCCTCTGTTCCTTGCTGCTCTGCGGCAGCCAGACGATTTTTTTGTTGGCGCGCCCGGCTAGTCGGAGTGACATTTGTCAAGCCTAGACCGATCCGATAGAACCATAAGGCCCTAAAACTTTTAAAAAACTGAGCATCCAAACAGGGCCTAAAGCTGTTCTCTTTCTTTTTTTTTCTTTGCGAAAATTGCAAATGTTTCCAATGAGCTTGACACGCCTTTTCAACTTGGGAACAGAGGGAGGGGGAGGGGACCAGGAATGTCCCTTTTGTTTAGTTTCAATTATTACTACTAGCACCTGTCAGGCTGGGTAAAGTTGGATAAAAGATGAAATTGAATCAGGTTTGCATCAAAGTTTGGTGAAAACCATGAAACTTTGAGGCGTGTACAGACATTTATGGAAATGCTCCATTCGGTAAAGACAGAAACTCATTCTATGTTGCCTATATACTTATTTTTTTTCTTTCCAATAGCCTAGCTAATCATCAACTAATAACATCATTAGCTACATACGGCCCGCAAGCTGTGGCCGAGTTGGTCATTTTCCCTAGCTTTGGACATTTTCCTGGCTGCTTTCCACATTTAAGCAAGAGTCAGAGCTGACTGACTGAAACCTTGCAGGAAATGGCAACGCTGCAGCAAATTCTCCGCCCAGGCTCCCAGCGCTGCTGCCAGATCTGGATACCAATGTCACCAATCATGTGTTCATTGTGCAATCTAAACTGAACCCCATCCTTTTCCACCTCAGGCTGGCCAAAGTTATGCTTTGCCTCCCGTATGGCATCCTGGTCACTGATACATCATGCCCATCCTGACTCCTGAGCAAATCAGACCCGAGTGCAATCAACGGTCATGACCTTGTCTGCTACAAGAGGGCAGTGTCGAATTTCCCAATTAACTACAAATATTTGCCGCGTATCTTATTCTCTTTAGGTAGTTGCACCCTTTTCTGTTTGCTATATGCCTACATCGCACGAATGGGTGGCGGTTAATAACATGCTATACATGCGGTGGATGATCCAAGCATATGTGGTGCACTCGCCACTCTTTCATTTGCGTATTCAGAGTTTTCAACTTGTCAGTGCTATGGGGTAACAATGAACCCAGCTTTACGCACCAAGCTGCACAGAGACAGTGAGCTTTCCTTTATCTACAATACAACCGATATCTCTTCCATATTAGTATTTGTTTATGGCACCGAAATTGAAATGTGTAGGCAGGATAACAGCCTGTACTGATAAACGCAGAAAAACCTAAAGGAAAAGGAATGGGAAGCTGAGTTCGATGCGTATCTATGGGCACACACGGCCAGATTCACTTGATCTAAAGGGAAAAAGGTTGCTCACATGTACAGCCACACGCGTCCATCCAATGCAAACCCTGCTTGCCTGGCTCTGGCTGCCTTCCCTTTCGTTATCCCATCACCAAGACAGCTCACAAGTCACCAGACTAGCTCTCCGTCCTGTTCTCAACGTAGCATGGGCCAAATTGATGTTGGGTCTTCTAGGAACAAAAATGCATGCATTCATAAGTAGTTTTCAAATTTGTAGGATATTGACTATGTTTCATTACAGTTCAGTAAGAAAGCGAAAGAGAAGAAAAACAAATACTAGGTTTACTGGTACTATCAAGTTTGCAACTTTGAGATCTCCCAGGAACTCAATTTTCCAACATTGATCCTTTTAATTAATTACGCTGTTTGTTTCAACGTAGTATCAGTAACCAGATCCTAATATTCCACGCCTTTTTTGCGGGTATATTCCACACCTTTTGGAATGCGTACCGGGAGTAGTTGACAAGTAAGATCCTCAAAATCAATGTAATTCCTGAAAGAAGAAACCAAATCGTTTAGCTTCTTTATTCCCTCAAAAGGATTAAATGGCCAGCCTTCAACTCGGTTTGTGATACAACATGCTCATTACCAATATTGAAATACAAAATATTTATAGAACTTCCGTCCACGCAAAACCCAAAATAGAACTGAATAATTGCCGAAGTTGTTCTTTCCAGAACTGAATGCGAAGGAATGCCGCGGACGCCAATAATTTCCCTCTGAAAGGACTGTCTTGGGACTATTGGATGAGTGAACCTGTCAACAACTCCGAGAGAAGGGAAGGGACCAGCTGATTCATTGAAGGTGCCGACAAGGCCGTTCTTGTCATGCTTTACCCAGCGGCCATGGCAATGGCAGCTACCTCGCCTATTAGCTACTTTTAGGATAGGGTTCTGTTACAGTTGTGCCATGTAGTACCTTTTTATGTTTGCTTCCTAGCTAGATGACCATTTAACTCAAATCGGCCAGCTGGCATATTAACGTGAACAAGTGGAGTTGTGCTATGTTTGTTAGGTCCAACTCAACCGATAGTTAAGAGTATGATCAGCTGAATTGTGTTGGTATCTTGATTTTACTTTGTAAACCTTGTGTTGACTCTCTTTTATGGAAGAAATATTATAGCTCCAACTATCCATCTGAAATCCTTTTGACCTAATTTGAATGATGATAAGTGTGCCGGAGTGTTATGTTTTTCCTTCCTTGCCTGATTAGATTGATGCTGACTTTTCAATGATTGGCTTCGTGCGCCAATCAACAGAAAAAATGATTTTGACTTTTCGATAAGAGACCACTTTCATGTGTTTTCAATCGAAGACCAGAGCCAGACGTTATGTTTACGTGCTTCATTGATTTCAACTTGGCACATATGCATAGCCTTTATTTTCTTTTGGCGATAAAATATTTACTCTCAACGTGATTAATTTTGTCATTTAATAAAGAAGAATGTATTTTGTGAAGCAGATAAATTTTCAAATAGTTTCAAGATAGTTATGCTTTTCAGTCACTTAAAAACATAATGACAGATCATTTTGATTTATTTTTGCATTAAGTACAACGGTCAAAATTTTCCTTTGTTATCTCCTCGTTGTTGCTTTTTCACATTCAATCACACTCTTTAGCTCATTAGGCAACAAGACGCGCACGGTGCGTGATAACAATGTTTGACGTATCGTGTTACCAATTTGTTTTTTTTTGACAAACCCTTTTTTTGTCACATCTCACGTTTGAGAAATTACCGATCTTTGAGAAATTAGTCACATTTGTTTCCATTTGGGGCACAAACAGCCCCTATATCTCGGAAAAGGTATATATGGCCCATCCACAAAGGCTCAGTGGCGTGGGGTTACCAACTTACCATCGCCACGCCGCATCGCCTTGTTGCTTGCGCGCCTCCTTTCCCCTGCATTAACGCCCATCACCGATTCCCTCCTTCCAGGCTTCCACCCTGTTGCTTCCCTCGACTGGCTAGCGGCTGCTCTACTTCAGCCACCCACTTCTCTCTCCGCCCCTGGTGCCCGGCTTGCTTCCTCTGCACACCTCATAAGTTCCCCTTTCTCTCTCCATCCCTCCCTCTCTCTCTTTCTTTTCCTCCGAAGACCGAAGGCTGCCTCTGCTGGCTGATACTCTGCCGGAGTTTATCCTCTTTTGGCGACGGCGACCTTCGCGGCTGCAAGTACCGTCCTTTATCATTCTTCTTTATTGCAGTTCTTAAACTCCAGGTTCTTGATTGTAGAATGTTCTGTCTTTACAATTCATACATGTCAGGTTCTTGGCGGCTGCACATTTTCTTTCACTTCCTGTTCTCCTCTTTTAGTAGTGATTGTTCGACACTAGTGCCTTGTGTGAACATATCTTACAAAAGTTAATTTTGGGACCATTGACGCAAGGGGAATCTTCTAGTTTGTACAGTAACCGTTTGGGTACAGCTGTGTGAATGATTTTAGCTTTACGGGTGCAATAGTGAACATCAGTATTCTTTCCTGTACAATGTTCATTTTGATGGCATTCTTTTAGAGTTAAAAAATTGTTTAGAGGAACGAGACTCATGTCTTGCTTGCAGTTGATTTTATTGCATAAAGCTTCCTCTATCCAACATTTGTGATCTAATAAATTTGCTTTTCTTGTAACTGGTTTCAGAGCGACTTCAACATTCGGTCAGACATTAGTTCATTTGTTCATCAGTTATTTATTTCTTAATGAACCTGTCCAATTATTATTTATCTGAAAATGAACTACATTTGTTTGATTTCAGATGAGCATTGGATTAATTCTGTTAATTTCTACAAGTCTGACTGTTGGTCCATGCCCAGGCCTTGGCTAGTTCATTGTTACGGTGGAGGCTTTTTTGTCTGTTCATGTTTCTCATGATATTTGGGTCTTACCAAGCTGATTGTAAATCTGATTGATGGGTTGTTCACCTTCAAAGTGTTGTTCACAACTCAATTGTTGTTTGTGCTCCAATGGGTGCCTTCGGCAAACACCTGACTCTCCAAGAGAATCAAGGGGAAAGTCAAGCCGGGGGAGGGGAAAGATAGATTCCAGTGCTTCAGATGCCTCTTCTGATGACCTTGGGGAAGAAGGTGATGAATTGAACCACTTGAACATTACAAGGGAGTCAAATGTTGGCATCAACCGACTATCAAGAGTCTCATCACAGTTTCTTCCTCCAGATAGTTCACGCAAAGTTCGAGTCCCTTTGGGTAACTATGAGCTGAGATACTCATTCCTGTCTCAAAGAGGTTACTACCCGGAAGCTCTGGACAAGGCAAATCAAGACAGCTTCTGCATACATACCCCATTCGGAACTAGTCCTGATGATCATTTCTTTGGTGTATTTGATGGTCATGGAGAATATGGTGCTCAGTGCTCACAATTTGTGAAGCGAAGATTATGCGAAAACCTGCTCAGAGATAGCCGCTTCCAAACAGATGCAGTGCTAGCCCTTCATTCTGCTTTTGTGGCAACAAACTCGCAACTGCATGCAGACAACTTGGATGATTCCATGAGTGGTACTACTGCAATCACTATTTTGGTCAGAGGTAAAACTATGTACATTGCTAATACTGGTGATTCACGTGCCGTCATTGCCGAGAAACGAGGGGATAATGATTCCAGTGCTTCAGATGCTTCTTCTGATGACCTTGGGGAAGAAGATGATGAATTGAACCACTTGAACATTACAAGGGAGTCAAATGTTGGCATCAACCGACTATCAAGAGTCTCATCACAGTTTCTTCCTCCAGATAGTTCACGCAAAGTTCGAGTCCCTTTGGGTAACTATGAGCTGAGATACTCATTCCTGTCTCAAAGAGGTTACTACCCGGAAGCTCTGGACAAGGCAAATCAAGACAGCTTCTGCATACATACCCCATTCGGAACTAGTCCTGATGATCATTTCTTTGGTGTATTTGATGGTCATGGAGAATATGGTGCTCAGTGCTCACAATTTGTGAAGCGAAGATTATGCGAAAACCTGCTCAGAGATAGCCGCTTCCAAACAGATGCAGTGCTAGCCCTTCATTCTGCTTTTGTGGCAACAAACTCGCAACTGCATGCAGACAACTTGGATGATTCCATGAGTGGTACTACTGCAATCACCATTTTGGTCAGAGGTAAAACTATGTACATTGCTAATACTGGTGATTCACGTGCCGTCATCGCTGAGAAACGAGGGGATAATATTGTTGCTGTTGACCTCTCCATTGATCAAACTCCTTACCGATCTGATGAGCTTGAAAGGGTCAAGGAATGTGGTGCTAGGGTTCTGACGCTGGATCAAATAGAGGGGCTAAAGAACGCAGATGTGCAGTGCTGGGGCACTGAAGAAAGTGATGATGGTGATCCACCAAGGTTATGGGTGCAAAATGGCATGTATCCGGGAACTGCCTTTACCCGTAGCATCGGAGATTCTGTTGCTGAGTCAATTGGCGTTGTTGCAGATCCTGAGATTTTCATCCTGGATCTCAATTCTAGCCATCCATTTTTTGTTCTTGCTAGTGACGGGGTTTTTGAATTTCTTTCCAGTCAAACAGTTGTCGATATGGTAAATTTCGTCAACCATCTTCGATTCTTTTATTGTTAATATGCAATAGATATGAAATGACACCTATTCACTTAGTGGTTGATGTCAACTTGTGAGGGAAAAATCACTAGAGCAACTGTTTACGGTTGTCCCCTAATGTCTGTTTTGTTTTCTGTAGAGTCAAATCCCTCGCGTTAGGAGTCCAAGTAAAGGACTTTTTATTTACTAATTTGAATTTAACATTTCAATAGTTTCGCTCAAATACATTCAATCTTTTGATGAAATGTTTAACTATATGTGCACTAAAGTTTCAAATGGCTGACATGCAGATTTCTAAATACAAAGATCCTCGTGATGCATGTGCAGAAATTGTTGCTGAGTCTTATCGTCTTTGGCTACAGTATGAAACTCGTACGGATGACATTACAATCATAGTTGTGCATATGAACGGGTTAACTGATGTATGGATCTGTCTTTCTAGTTTCTTTGTGTTACTTTTGTACTAACTGTTTCATCGAAATCTCTGAAGAACTTAACATTTTACTATAACTGTTTTACTAGATGGAATCTACCCAGACTGTTACAAAAGTGTCTTTACAACCTTCACTGCAAGTATTAGGACTAGCTGGCTCTGAATCACCATTAATGTTAAGTTCCAACACCAACAATCAGCGTTCCAGACATGATTTATCACGCGCACGATTGAGGGCCCTCGAAAGTTCTCTTGAAAATGGTCAACTATGGGTCTCTCCATCTCCATCGCATCGGAAGACATGGGAAGAGCAAGTAAGGTCTATTGACTTTTTCACTATGAATGTGTTCTTTACATAAAAAATTGAATGATGTCATCTTACTGACAAACCTGAAAACAACATCATATGAAGGCACATATTGAGCAGGTACTACATGATCATTTCCTCTTCAGAAAGCTTACTGACTCACAATGTCATGTTCTGCTTGATTGTATGCAACGAGTTGAGGTGAAATCTGGGGATATAGTAGTACAGCAGGTTGTTACTTTCTGCTGTTCTTTTATCTCAAGTATGTTTTGCATTTGAGGTTGCATAGAAATTTTGAGTAAAGGATATTATGTGATGCAGGGTGGTGAAGGTGATTGCTTCTATGTAGTTGGTAGTGGTGAGTATGAAGTTCTGGTCATTCAGGTATACATGTGAATTTTGATATATTACAACTACAGAAGATTGCTACTTTTTGCGCTAGTAGAACTTAGTCTTAGGAATCAGGGATTAATACATGTGCACCAGTTCTTGTTCATACCAAGTTGACTGCAAACATTTTTTTTTGTTCCAAAGATAAGCAACACCTTATTTGATCAATATCTAAAATATCAAACTCCTTATCAATTATCTCAAAGCAGCTACACCTTATTGGCTGAAACACATGTACGCATATCTCATATATGCTTGGACACAAAGAGTGAATTGTCAATATATCAACTTGCTTGTCAGATAGTTGATGTGCAAACAGAGCACAAAGAGAATGTTCAGAGCCTTGTGTCACTGCCTTTTTTAATATACGTTCTTTGCTGACATTCTGACCTTTTCTGATCATCTGATTTTATCAAAGTCCAATTAGTCGCTAAAAATCCGTCTTTTCTCCTCTCTATTTCATATCTTTCGGAGACTCAACTGATTTACATGCAACAGGAGGAAGATGGAAAAGAAACGACCAAGGTTCTGCATCGTTATACAGCTGATAAGCTATCTTCGTTTGGGGAGCTAGCACTGATGTGAGATTTATATTCATATATGTTTTTTTTTGTGTTGTATAGGTATTACCAACGCAGCAGTTGTTTTGAGAATAAATCACAGTAAAACCCATGAAGTTTAGTTAGTCAATATAAATAATGACCATTTACAACAGAACTGTAAGAGAGATAGATTGCGTATAATGTGTGGTTGTATTGCATTGAGCTTCTCGGCCGGTATATATGAGAGTACAAGACTTGGAGGGCAAGGCACCTCCTTAGATACAGATTGGAGTCCTAGATACATAATATCTAAACTACCAAATATACTCTAACAAGAACTACTTACACTCTTATTCGGAAGAGTGAATTTCATCAGGGGTCCAAGAATTTGTCCTCTGTTCTCAAATACGTCCTGGTACTCTCCAAATGGGTATTTTGGGTACCGGATGCGATTCACTCTATTGGCAACAACATATAAAGAACATTAGGTGAAGGTAATAAAATGTATGATATACATATTATTTAGCGCTTTGGGTCACTATGCTTACCAGCATTGCACAGTTCCCCCTAGTATGCATTCACATGAGGAGATCAGTCCCATTTTTACACCCACCATTGTAAAAACCCAGAAATTGATTCATAAATAAGCGCCCAAATTATTTTCAAGGAGCAATACCTTGGTAGAAATTTGAGGAACAATTCTTGTCCCTCTAGAGTACACAGAATTATTTTATTGTCTATAAATTGTAAAGACTCATATTTGACTGTTATACTGACACTTGGACACAGAATTATTGTCTAGAGTACACAGAATTATTTTCAAGGAGCAATACCTTGGACGGTATCTTTTGCTGACACTCAGCCTTCTCTTGCAAATTAGTAAAGAGAGAAAGCACTGAAGAAGTGGTAGAGATCATATTTATTGTTCATTTAGCCAATCATGCCACGATATCATGAAATAAATTGATTAAGTTCAGACGGCTAAGGACGCTGAGTTCACTATTCAGTTCATCTAGTCATTATTTATTGTTGTCATAAACAGGCACAATAAGCCACTTCAGGCTTCAGTTCGAGCAGTGACTAGTGGAACATTATGGGCCCTAAAGCGGGAGGATTTCCGTGGAATTCTGATGTCTGAGTTTTCAAATATACCGTCCATGAAGTTGCTCCGATCGGTGGACCTGTTTACAAGATTTACAATGCTCCAACTGAATCAACTTGCTGAGTCGCTTGTTGTAGTATCTTTTACAGATGGGCAAAAAATAGTAGACAAGGTACTTTGAGTGAAAATGAAGTTTCTTCAGATAAATGATGTCCGTTTTCAAACATGTGCGCTTCTTGTTTTTTTATTAACATGTTTTCACTATTGCATACAATTTTCAGAATGATGATGTCACTTCCCTGTATATCATTCAAAGAGGCTGCGTGAGACTTATATTGGCCGCCGATGAGATGAACTCATATTCTTGGGATCTCATTAGAGCTCAAACAAACCAGGTTCAGAGGACCCAGGAAAATGGTGATTATGTGGTTCAGTTAGATGAGGGAGGATATTTTGGAGAGTGGGCTCTCATTGGTGAGACTATTGCTTTCACTGCTATCTCAGTTGGTGATGTAACATGTTCTACTATTGCGAAGGAGAAATTCGATTCAATTGTTGGACCTTTACCTAAACTTTCGACATCTGATTCCAGGTAAAGGTATATGAATTGAATGTTTTTCGTGTGGCCATCTTTCCAAATGATTTTCAAGCGTTAAACTTGTTAGAGATATAGTAATAGTTGTATGGGACTCTAATATAGAGTCCTAGTCCTAGTCTAATATTGAGTCATGTACCCATATATATGTAGCTCCATGGGCTACTATTATTTATCAATACAATTCATATTCATAACATGGTATTAGAGCAAAGGTTTTAGGTTTAGCAATTTTTTTTTCGCTGCTGCGCACGCCCCCGGGAGGGATCTCAATTTCCCGGGGGCGGCCTCTCAATCTTCGTCCGTCGTTCGGCCGGCGGCATCCTCTTCAGGCCGTCATCGTCATTGCTTCTGCCGCCGCGGGTGCTGTTCATCATGCCCTTCCGTCATTACGGCGCCATCGTGGCTTTTTGTCGTCTGATTCGTCGGTTAGTCAATTGAATCCGTCGCCGAGTCGATTTCGTTTTCTGCCGTGGAGCTTCATCCCGAGTCATCCTTGAGTCCCGTTGTTGTGTCTTTGGGCCGGTCATCGTTCGGGCTGGTTTAGATGCATCGTGGGCTCTACTCACTCAGTGGTTTGATGGGCCTTCCTGCTCGTGCTGCTTGTCTGCTCTCCGTAGTTGCACATCATCAGGTTGCACGTCTGCCATTGTTCTCCTGCTAGCTTTTGGTATTTTTTTTTCCATCGAGTTCAATTTGTTTTCTTCCGCTGCGTCCACGTCCAAATCTGTCTTTTGTGTCGTCTCCATGAGGGTTCACATATTTTTTGTCAGTCAGCCATATTTTTCTTTTCTCATATTACTCCCACTACTTATGATATGTAGGAGTGGTTTCTCAATTCTCCCGCTAATTGCGATTTTGCATGAGCGGTTTCTCATTTCTCCCACTACTTGCGATTTGCAGTAGCGGTTTCTCAATTCTCCCACTACTTGTGATTTGTAGTAGTGGTTTCTCACTTCTCCCACTACTGGCGATTTGTAGGTAGTGTTCTATATATCATCCTCACCACTGGCGATTTGTAGGTGGTGTTCTATATCATCTTCACTACCGGCGATTTGTAGCTGCTGTTC